>PNEQ01051650.1:0-38060 GCA_003012365.1 Medauroidea extradentata
TGCCTATTGATATTAATTTATATTTCAACTATCACTTGCGTTATTTTTCCGTTAAATGCTACGGGAGTCGGGCAATTCGCTCGAGAGAAGACACTCGGAATCTCGATTTTCTCATTTTTTGGGGACAAGGGTCGGTCATATCTACCGCTCAACAGTGTGACGTCTGGCTACTGATATCAATTTATATTTACATTATTACATTAATTAATTTCCCGCAAAACGCTACGGAAGTCGGGGCCTAGAAACACTTTGCAGAAAAAATGCAATTTTAAAATTTTCCGTATTAGGTCGGGAGGTCGGGCAGGAAGGGGGGGGGGGGCAAAATAAGCCGCTATCGAATTTACGAAGGTAGCGATTTTACGAATGCGATGAGAGGAACCGTGAGTATTCGTAAAATCGGAGGTCTAGTGTAGTTTCAAAACGCAGACATTGCTGGCACTTAATTTACATTCCCGGCGATATTTGTGTTTCACTATCATTAATTCATGCTAGATGTTGAGCTGCAGAAAAGAAAAATTATTATATCAGTAAACTTTCAATATTCTTGCAAATAACTTCCAAACGGTCGTTGCGGCCGCATGAATATATATTGCCGGCAACGTTTTTGCTTAATTTTGAGCAAAAAATTGTCATACATCCGCCTCCAAAGAATCTACTTATTTAAAATAAACGGTCATTGCGGCTGCAAGAACTTATATTGCCGGCAATGTTTATGATTTATATTGAACCAAATAAAGGTAGTAGATCCACTTCAACAACATACTTTCAACAATAACGTGTTTACTTTTCGAAATGAGTGTGTATCACATTAAAAATACATGTAATTTTTGCACCAAAGACGAGTGAATGCCAATTCAATGATTAAAAAACAGTAAATTTTGACATTTTATAGTTTGGGGATCGCAGTAAATTGGTCAAAATTCTAATAAGGATCTCTTCAAAATAACAACCCTATTCCTGGGAACCGTAAAGGGTCACTGAATCTGGAGTTGATTGTAGTAGCTTACCTCTCACTTCCAAACCCTTTGCACTTGTGTAACAAGGCCAACCAATGCGAAGGCAAGTTTCATGTCTTACCACTCTCTTGTCTTCCCCTTTTCACCACCGTGATTTCTATCAGCGTTGCCAACTGTAGGGATGTCTCTGTTTGTAGGGTCGCCCTAGGGATATTTAAGAGTTTTTAAAGAAAATTTATTGACTATTAAATAACATCGAAAAATATATACATTATTTTTTTAGACCTACAGTCAAATTTAGTTGTTATGATCCCCTTTACTACGAACATCCCATTCTTTCAACTCATTCTTGAGGAACCGTAAAAAATTTGGGCACAAAAAATTTAAAATTTAAGGAAAATCTGCTGAAAAAAGTATTTGTTCCACTTGTTACTTGTCCGCATAGAATTTTTCTTGGAGAATGCTTTTCTGTAAGAAACTTACCGCTAAAAATAGATAACATCCCTCCTGATGTCCACGCCAGCCAATACCCATTCACTCCTCCCCACCCACAACCAGCAAGCCAAATTGTGCTTGTGTGCACACGCATCAACTACAGAGTCTTGCCTAGTATACGTCGCAGCTGCAGCCACACAGCCCACCACCCTGCAATAACTGTCAAGTGCAACTTGCATCATGTCTCGCCGCAAAGCAGCCACATTTTGTCTTTCCTCTCTTTCTTCGCTCTCTCCCAGTCATCTCAACTTTGTTTACATGCCAGGTGAGCTAGCCGAGGGGATTGGGGGATGAAGAGACGGTCACGTTTTTCTCTCATTATAGCACGGCAAAAAAATGAGCCAGCATGGCACTTAATTCCGTAAAAGTACAAAAAGAAAACAATCCAGCATTATTTCATCTTTTTTCCTCTAGCTTCACATCAGGTTGTGCACGTTTGAATTGAGCTCGGCTTGACCTTGACAACTTCCACTGTGTTATTGATCACTTGGCACGTGAGGCATGTGGCTGTGCAAGTCACTTCAGCTTAAAAACGGCCTACGACACTAATACAACTAGTAGTCTCGTATGCTACCTGTCGACTGATAAGGTTTTTATTTTACTACCGCTCACAACATAAATTGACTGCACTCAAGCTTTATCTTGTGCCGAAGAGAAATTGAGTTTATATTTCTGCTATTTAACTATATTTTACGACGAAAAAGAAAGGTTGTATTTATCTGTGCAGTATCAGTTTGTTGGCCAGGGGTGTAAGGGGTGCGGCATGAAGAGCTGCGTCGCGCGCGGTTTAGAATTTTTTTTTTCTTGCGAGGTGAAGTAGTTTTCAGTTTCTATAGAATATCTTTTCTGACTTAAAACAGTTTACAAATTTTTTTTTTATAAATAAATTAAGTCATTTTTATTAAATATTTACGCTACACTTGATCAAGTATGACCATTAAGTCAGTAATTGTTCTACGTTAACTTTCAGAAAAAAAAAACACTTCTAATGACATAATTATCTGGCACCATGCTGTGTTAAATTGGGGGTTTACTGTGCTATTTTTGATGACAGTGTCAAACAGATATTTGATACACTAGACCACCGATTTTACGAATACTCACGGTTCTTCTTATCACATTCGTAAAATCGACAGTGGCCTATTTGGACCTCCCACCCTCCTACTAAAATTTTAAAATTGAATTTTTTCTGCAAAGTGTCTCTAGTTGGACTCCGACTTTGGTAGCGTTTTGCGAGAAATTAATTAATGTAATAATAGAAACATAATAGATATTGGTAGTGAGACGTCTTACGATCAAAAGAACACCGCTTAACAATAGAAATGATCAACCCTTGCCCCCCAAGAAATGATAAAACCGAGCTCCCGAGTGCCTTCTCGCAAGTGCAAAATCAGTTTTTTTTGTAATACAGAAAATCAGACTAGATATTAATAAAATAATAATTTTCACCGATAGACAAAGATCTTCAGAAAAAAAAACGTGACATTGGTAGCTACAATCTACCATTGTCACCAAAACAAATACGCATTTGTGCACAACTAGGCATTCATTACTAGCCAGCACAATACCCACGTAAATAATTCATCAAAGCAGGAAGGACAAAGCTGATGTATTTATTCATTGCACTGTTATACAGTATATAACTTTGGCATTAATTAACAGCAACGTCAAAACAATCCTCGATGTATGATACTAAGCATACGAAAGTAGGTGAACGTAGTTAGAAGTATTGTGCAGGGCGGACAGATAGCGCAAGTGTACAAATGTTCACAAGATGGCAGGTAGATAGCAGCACTGTAGCATATACCGACGTTCAACCAGCCAAAAACTCCACTTTTTGACGTTCTTACCTAAAATTGTCAATACCATATTTACTCGTGTATAGCACACACTTTTATTACAAAACAACTGATAAAAATTCAGGGGTGCGCACTATACATGGAAAATAGAAAAAAAATATGTGAAAGAAAGTTCAGTGGTGTGTTGAGTGGAGGCGGCGGGAGGTGGTCGTGATGGAGGGGGAGGGGGGAGTAAGAAGTGGAAGTTATAGTGGTAAACCCACCGGTGTCAACTGTGGGAGGGAGAGAGAGAATGTTCTCATCACAAGGTTCCTCCATCATTACTCTTCTTCCTTTTCTTTTTCTCCCCCTTTCCTCTCTTGCCTTACTCTGTGGTAACAGTCACTGCTAAAACCTTTAAAAGTTAATTTTGACATCTCACGAGGAAAAAAGAAAGAAAAAGGCATTATTGTTCTCCTTTTTCCCCCTTCCCCATCCCCCACTTGGGAAAGATATTTGACATGTGACCAGCTATCTTTTCATGGGAAAGGAAGGAAGAAAGAAAGAGTGTCATTCTTTTTTTTTCCTTCCCCACCCCCTCAAACACACCAGGAGATAAAAAAGGCAAGCTTGCTGCTGTCAGGGCATGTTATCTTAGGGGTTAGGGTATCTCAATGGCTTGGTGGAAGAGGGGGGGACATGCTGGAAGCGGCTGGCACAGCAGAGCAAGGCACACACAGCCGAGGCGAGGGCTGGCAGACAGCAAGCAACCTTGACAGAGAGACAAGCCACCCCACTCCTCCTGGCTCACCACCACCCTCTCTACCTTCCCACTCTTACAGTGTGAATGTTATCTTTCCTCTCTTTTTTATATGTTGCCAGCTACCCTTCCTTTCTTCCCCCCTCCTCCCTTGACCACTCCATCATAGTCTGTTTCTCCTGCTGTTTCACCACTCCCTCCACTCATCCTCCTGTGTTTTTTTTTTCATACTAGGGAGGCACTAAAAAAATTTTTTCCCTGTAACTTGTTGCAAAAATAGTGGTGCGCAATATACACGAGTACATACGGTAATTACTTGCATAAGTGGTTGCAAGTAATTGCTATCACAGCCAGTATATTACGTAAAAATAAATTAGGAGTTCCAGGATTACGGAATACATGAACGTCTAATTTATTTCCAAAGTTTGAAAGTTTGACATACCCATGGTGCAGACAAATGTTTCTACACTTGATGATAGGTAGCGCGATCACCGTGCTCTCTTGTGGAATGCACATTTTACGACACAAAGTAAAGCACCGTTCAAGCTAATTATGCGTCACGTTACTTGTTTTAAGAACGTACTGTGTTAGCCCAGAGAAGCAAAAATAATTTCACGCTCTTATCTTTGTGGGGTTCGTGTAAGAACGTAAATACATTCGGCACGAGATGAGAGAAATATGACTTGGAGATGTGGAGAAATAGCCTAGGAGGCCGTACTAGAGTTTCATGAGCATTTGCACATGCGCCGGAACAATGTGTTGATAGTGTAGCCTCCATTTAGATCCTAATACGTCGTAGTGGCGGAGAAAGTAGGCCGGCCTTGGCATAGGCGTGACGGCGGTGCAGTTTTCAAACTGCCACTGCTGCATTTTTTTAACGAATTTCCACTATTTTAGTTTTATTTTAAATATTTTAACTTGTCAAGTAATAATTGCATCTCCACAACTCATCAGTGCTGTGAATTAAATAGTACATTTTAAAATCATTATTAATGTAATTCCTTACAATTTTTTTGGGCATAGAATTTTGTTATTTTTGAGGGTTCCTGAAACAGTATTCGTAAAAATCGCTACCTTAGTTAAATCCAGGGTTTATAAAATCGGAGGTCTAGTGTATCTGTTCTCATTTAGGTTTAAAAACAGTTGAAATAGGGGAGCATAGCCATAAAATCGACGTCACAAAACACAGAATTAAATCATGTAACACTTTACTTATATCAATAGCCCTCTTGCCTGTATAGAAACATCGCAAAACTTCAATTTTCTTGGATAACGAAGACTGGTGTTTGCGTATATATATATTTTTTAAATAACTAAATTTGAACACAAAGTTGGCACTTTTGAAGCCACCTCATATAGGCCTAATAAAAATCAAAAGTCGCTGTCAACTTATACTGTGCTATGAACACGTTTACCAGCACAATAAAATTAAGTAACACATATAAAACTCCACCCAATGCAATCTTTTCAAAGCGACTGAAAACTAAGGGGCTCTACGAAGGGCAAGGGGAAACTGCTGTCTGCATAATCACAGGATCTGGGCAGACAGGTACAAGGAGAAAGTTGGCATTGTCTTTAATAGTGTATGATTAGATGGACAACACATGTGTTGGGCAGACAGGTACTAGGGGAAAGTTGGCATTGTCTTTAATAGTGTATGATTAGATGAGCAACACATGTGTATCTTACACAACCTAACACAAAATGTTAAACTACTGTACAGCCTTCTATTTTTGTATAGTGTTTTAGTGAACCAAATAGCACCTAAGCAGCACAGGGAACATCATAAATGACGTAAAGTGTTATGACGTAAATCGAGGACTTATTGTACTATTATAATGTTTTGTGTTATTGAGATACTGTAACACTGAACAATTTTTTTGTAAGCAATTGATCTTAACCTTTTGGCATAATTTAAATCTATGGTAAACATTTCTGACAAACTGTACTTCAAATTCTATGGCTTCCAACTTACTTATATGTACATCAACATGTTTTGCTTGATTCTATCTTGCAGCAATAAACACAATGAGTGAACACAAATTTATTTGAACCTGTTTATTGGTCAGTTCAGAACCACAATATGGACCCTCATTGGTACATGTTAGTAACACAGTTACACTTGCTAAAATAGCCACATAATCATTATTAGATAGATAAAATATGTATTGTGATGGTTCAATAACACATTGTACTGATCTGTTACACACGCTGGACGGAACAAATATTTTATAAGTTGACAACAACACTACGACATTAACTTTTAAAAATTCATCTCTGTGCATATAATTACATGCACAACAATTAATTGTTTGAATAAAACCAAAACTTTAACTGAAAATTTGAAATATCACTTTACCATTTTTAATAGCAATATATGATGAACAGAATATTGAAAATACAGTAGACACTCACTCTTACAAGTTATGATTTCATAACATTTATCAATTTCACGAGGTCACTATTAGGCCATAACTGAACCACAAAAATTTAGAGCAAAAATTAATTAATTAATCTGGCAACAGAGATAAAATTATTGGTCTCTGTGTACCCATTATACAGTACAATGAAACCTTAAGTGGGTATCATAGGGCAAGGGGAGGGGGAAGAAAGAGTGGAAGTATGCCAAACAAGGTTTGCAGCAGCCCCAAGTAATTATACAACTGTTCCACTCTGTACCACAACATTCCTGTAGTATCAATACATGTAAAAATTTCATTCTCAGAAAACATGAATTGTAAAATGTGAGGTCTAATGTACTTTATAAAATGACAGCACTACCAAATGAATCCTCAATAATGACTAATTTTCACAACTTTCAGAAACAATATAAATACAATTGATGATATATTTACAAATCACAAGACATACCATACTACAAAAAAAGATGTGATGCTACAAATACACATTCAGCTTTCATACACAACACAGTACTGCAAATAACCTTTCTTGTAAAACTTATGCTTAGTCTCTCATTAGTTTAAAAATTAAATTGTTTTTTGCAAATTGGTGATATTCTCATATTAATTCAACTGAAATAAAAACAAGTGGACTAGTGAATGATATACTGCATACAATAGGCTGTTACAATTTAAATTTAAAGATGGTCATAAAATATGTATAAGTTATCAAACAACTGACAGTCAGAACACCATATTTTAGAGACTGCACAAGAATACTTGAACTGAAGTACAGTACCTGACAAACAAATTTGAAATTTCAATTCAGAGATGTTTGAACACACATTTCATGGGCAGGAAAACAAAAATTTTGCTATATCATACTTGTTGGTGAGAGAAAAATTAGGTTAGCCACAGCATACCGTGTGGAATAACAGCAGGGAACATTATCTAGGCTTCTCGTGGAGATGAAATAATAACTGTGGGAAGTTGCTATGTTCAATGTCAACAAGGCTTTAACCTTGGACTGTCTTTACTCTTCGGCCACTTAGTGGGGCTAAAGTAGGTGAAGGAAAAGCTAGCTGATACATTATAGTAATGTACCAAATAAATTGTACTAATAAATGGTGATGTCTAACACGTTGGATCTGAAGTTGCAAGTCATGTTACGTAATAATGTTTTATTGTAAAGGAATCGACTGTGCTTTCAAAATAATGCTTTATCTTAAAGGAATCGACTGTGCTTTCAATGGTAATAGGCTACATGGTCTAAAGAAAACGTTAAAATGATCTTGTTCAGAACACATTTGCCTCTTTCATGGCATCTAGCATCTTTCCACAGCCTCTTTCCTTGTCATTCAGCAACAGTTATAAATATTTTACTATAGATAGGAGGAGGGATTTTGTAGTTTTGTGCTATCTCGGCTTGCCTCACTGCTAATATGCATGTGTGTATGTACATATGGGAGAGTGTGCACACACACACACACACACACACACACTATTGTATTAGGTGACACACAGCGGCATGTATGCGTAAATGCATTGTGGCGCTACTGCACGTAAGGTGGTTGGGTTTCAAGCCAGTTACACAGAATTTGCGTATTAAGGGCCAGTTTCACAATGTATGTTTAAAGTGTTGGTTATCTGACCATATGATAAATATAAACAAAACTTTTAACTACTGGTTACAACTATAGAATTTCTGAAACTACTTCTCCAGTTAAAAAATGTTATGATTAGCTAAGTGCTGGTTAATGAAAATTTGGCAAACATGCAATGATGCTTCACGTTGTGAATGGGCGTTGAATAAATTTTTGTAAGTTGCGGTTAACATTAGCTTGTAAACAATGGACGAAAGAGGTTAAAATTGCATGTCCCAGTTCTTTTATTACATCTGAAAACGAACTTCTAATTACCCTATTTGAAAAATGTTCTCTTATTATTGTGGAACGTAAAAATCAGATGCAGTGACGTGAAAACAGGAAAAGGAATATCGGAAGAAAGTTGCAGCCAAGTTCAACACTCATTCGGGCATGTTGTCCGTGTACCGACAAATTTTTTTTAAGTGAACTATGAAAATGTAAAAAGAACGACATGAAAAAAAAAACAGCGGAAAGCATATGCAAGTCTTCGAGGTGTGATGTGGACTGCCACCGAAAATCACTTCAACAGATTTGTATGAGAAAGTCAAAATTCGTAATAAACATGGACGAAAGTAAGCTGGCTTGCAGTGAAACTTTTATTTTGTTTCACCATTAACGGTTTTGCTTTGCAATTTCCGATTATATTTGTACAAAATTACTGCAAGGATTTTCTTCTATGCTCATTTTATTTATATTCGGCGAGCATAACCTCTCATAAATGAAGCTGTACATTAATTGAAGATTTGTTTTCATTAATAATAATCGTTTCAAATTTTGATGCGTTGAATATTACTGCTTTTTAGTTGTTATGTGTGAATCGTTGAATAAAAACAGTCTGAATGTAAGTTGTGATATGTTTAATTTCCTTTATGTTCTAGCAAAAGATTGATGCATTTTTCACGTCCATTTACAAAAATGGGCCTTCTGTGTAACCTAACCAAAACTAATGTAACCTCTTCCTCTCAACATTTAAAACAAAAATAGGAAAGAAAAGTATAATACATTTTAGCTAAGTAATTGTTAATGTTAAAACATGATATATGTTTCTCGCAATGGCAATAGTACGCAAGTTAAAATTTTTGTGCCGATAAAATATCTTCAAAAAATATTTACATTTATCGTCAAGACATTTTTTGGTTTGGGAATACCAATACTAAGTTCAATTTGCAACAATCATCTTTAAAAAATTAGGTCTGCCATAACCTTAGCTGTGAAACAACTTTAGTATTGGCAGTGGCATATTAATTTTTTTTTTTTAATGAAACTATTATCCAATAAAAATGAAAGGACTGAAGATCCTTGATATAACTTCATACTCAATTAATTTTTCTGATTTTGTAATGCATAATAATGTTTTCATTACAAGGGTTATGTTTTATTGCTTAAAAACACAATCTGCCATATTTCTTTAAGGTTCTGATTAACTCAGTAACTGGAACTTCTTGTGTTTAACTTAACCATTGGTTACCACTAGTTAAATAGCAGTTTTAAGCTAACCATAATTCGAGAAACACAAAACACTGCTAACCATCACTTTAAATTTAATCAGATGATAATCGGAACAAAACCAGACATTGTGAAACTAGCCCTAAGAATTTAAGGCTGTTTTCTCTTGTCTTAGGAAGTGCAAATCAAATTTCTCTAGATTCAAATTACATTTAGTTTTTATTTTGTACAAAACATTACACTGAATTAAAAAAAAAAATGTTTTATTCTAAACTTTCTTGTATAATGATTGCTTTTCTTTAGACAAAAATGGTATACTGTATACGAATACAGAAAAAGTGGTTGCAAATCAGTAAAAATTTTTCGAAAACAGTTTGGTGTATCATGGCTATCCTGTTACAAACTTTTCCTTGGAAACTGTGAAGAGTCATAAAAGAGGCTCTACGGTACGATTTTCTGACTAGTACTTTGTAACTTTTGAGTGATTCCGTACCTACATTTACATCAATTTTTGCCTGTTTTGGTGTAAGGAATCTACTCTCCAAGTTTGTAAAAGTATTTCTGAAAGTTCAAACAACCCTTGTCTTGTACCTTCTCAATGGCACTGAGAAAATTTCTTCGTCATTCGAAGCACTTTTTCTTAAACAAAAAAATTATTACATACAGCTTTCTATTTTATGTCTAGGATAACTATCAACAATGCTGTGCACTGTATCTATGATCCTTTAATTTAATACATACAATTTCCAATTTTCATATCTTCAGAGCTTGAAGTCTTTTGCCAGTATCTCAAAATACTGTATACTGTATAAATCATTGGCCCATCGCCTGCACTTCCTACTTCAGAAAACATTTACAACCTCAATATCAGTATTTTCCAAATTTAATTTTCTCTGTCACCATGAAAGAACTAATTTTGCATCTCATAAAAATAATAAAAATTACTGAATTCACTAGATATTTTATACCAATTTTTACCTCCATAAAACTCGGGGCACTAAATCTATGGCACAATATTATTTTCTGCTTCCAGATTTGGTTTGGTAGTAGCCAAGTAGCTTTGATATGACATACACTTCTACATCGCAAAAAAATCTTGGCAAAAATAACTGTATTCATGGTACATTATTTATTGAAAGCACAACAGATGTGAGAAATGTGATCGCTTTATTATTCACAATGTTTAGTTCCCATGAATTATTTCTTGCACATCAAAACTTATAAATTTCTCTACACTGCCAAATGCATTAGAGTATACATAGTACTAAATACGGAGGTGATATTTTGGCAATAACGAATAATCTAACAAACAACTGTCATTGCTAAGATCACTGATGATGTGTTCTGTTTTTCTATAATTCAGTGTATGCTTGTGGCAAGCTCTCTTAAGTCTGCTCAGTTTTCAATATTTTTATATATTGTCTGTATATTACCAAAAGGGCCAATATCACTTTTGTTGCAATGTGATATTGGTATTTTAAGCAGTGTGCCAAAAGAGTCAATATCACATATTTTTTAATGTGACATTAGCTCTTTTGGCAATATGCCGACAATATGTAATTACATATGTGAAATTTCCGGTTCCAGAAGACAAAATATGACGTGGTTTATTAAAGTTGTTTGGAGCTGATAGCTATGCACAATAATAACGTTTACATCAGACTGTAGGAACCCTTATGGAGAAAATTCAAACCAAGCAATTACAGAATAATCTCACTATTACGAGTACATGACATCACAAGACATTCATAATTATGAGTGTCTTGTAGGGTTTGTCATCATATGTCAACAACCTAAAGAATTGTTTACATAAACATATGGTTATTACTACAAATCTTAGTTAGCATTCTTTGTGCTATTATTAACACTTGCAGTAATGGGATTCCACTATATCTATATTTGTTTTACTAGTGTAATATTGTAATTTTCACTTGGGTAATGTTCTGTAATTAGTTGTGTGTTACTACAGTTAATTTTTTTGGTTTGCAATTATATTTTTCACATTAATATTTGAGTTGATTTATTAAAATCTATTAATACTAAGAAAAAAAAAGGCTTTTATTAGAAGCGTAACTAAAGCAAATTAAATGATGCTCATTCCTGTGTATTATACACTCAAACCCTGCTCATACAGCATACAGTTCATGCAAACACTTTGCTTGTACGAACACAGTTTTGGGAACAGTGGAAAATTTAAAAATAATTGTAAAAAAAATAATCTACTAAAATACAGTCACAACTGCAGCAACTAAAAACAATAAGAGGGACTGTATGGGAAAAGGCTCATGTTTACTGTATTAAAGGGTAAATAATTTATGACGAATGTGATGGAAATTGTGTAATATTTACTGTAAATATAACACAATACATGGGAGAGTGCACCGAACTATGGTAGTTCCATGGTCAGCCCCTGCTGATGCACTTCTTTGAGGCTGTCTGCCGAAATAAGAATGTGCAGAACTGCACATTCTATGCCTCACCCATGACAACAGTGGTAGGCTATTGACGATACTGGACGTGATTGGAAAGTAATTCAGGGGGTGAGCAGTGTCTTGTAAACTTGACTTATCGAATATCTTTGTGCAAAAATGTGCACAAAAAGATCCAAGGATGCAATAAACTAAACTAAACTTGCAAAGTCTGCCAAAAGATGGCATTACATCTGCAGTCCGGGCATTTATGGGTGAAACTTAAAATTAAATCTGAGAATCATAGGTTTTTAATACAAAGTCATGCCTTCCCAACCAAGTGTCAATCTCTAAACGTTACCACTGCTATAACACAGCCTGTAAACGTATCCAAGCAATTACCTCAATTGTTCAAAATTGGATACAAGCAAATTTCACTCTAACAACTTCTGAAATGACTAAAGTAGAAATGTCATCATAACCAGGCTAAGCTTGTAACGATATAAAATGCTCTGATGAACAGCAACATTTTAAATATATTCTGTCGCATTCTTGGAACATACGGTGCACATTAAATTTCACATACAAATTATAATACATTTTGTAAATATACGAGCGCAGTTATGAGAAATGTAATTATTTAACCAATAACTACAAGACATTGTGGAAACAAGCAAATATTCAAGACGGCAGCATTTTATCAATGTTACATTTTTCCACTGCCGTATACTGATTGAAGACGGCTACATGTTTAATTATTATAGGTATGTATCTAATTAACATGAAATGCTTGCGGGCCGTGATGTGTGTGCTGTAGGTTAGGTATGTGTGCAACACTGTGTTATGTTTATTGTTTATTCCTTTATTAATGATTTACTTAATTGTTATTTGTGCACAAGTCGGGCATAGTTTTGCTCAAAATGTATACAGTATTGGTACAATAGCTTAGTAGACTAAAGTCTTATGCTTCTCTCAGAAACATATGACTTATTGTTATAACAGAACATTGTCTTATAAACGTGATCCTGAGCAGTATAAAGCAGTAACATGCAGCCTGTTGAGGGTCATGCACCCTTGCCGGTGTATTGTTTGACAACTGTTACGTACTGTCAGGGTGGCTGAAAGCCTGCGTGTTGGCAATGGATCTCTAGAAAGGAAAGGCAGCTATGATTTTTGACCCACTGTTATTTTCTCTCTCCCCGTGGGGACACAGTTCGGCAGATGCAAGGAGTGTCTAAAAATGTTAATTTCCACAAGTAACTCATGTTCACAGATGAAAGCAACTCCAACACTACCCTACAATACGGTATGTTCACGGTAAACTGAGCTCTTCAGGGGAGACAGTTTGCCTACCCAGTTTGTACAGATGTGTCACTTATAGGCCATTCGGAATAAAGTGAGCACTAAAGATTTAACCTTTGAAAAAAATCACTAGCCGTTACTGCATATAAGCCAACATTAACAACAGTTACATTTTTGTTTGTATGGTTGATGGCGAATAACTGCATGTAGTCCCGTGTATTTTCTTATTTGAATACAGCATTAGTGAAACAACATCAATTGCAAACGACCTCACTGTATTTAATATTCTTTAAAATATTTATTTAAGTTCTTACTGACATGCCTACTGACTGTATAATTCTATTTAATCAGCGGCAGTACAAAGCGACGCAACAGTGTCGATTATCGTTGGCACACGCCACTATTGCTTCGCGCCGCAGAGATAGTTTAAAATTTCATCGACAGATGGCATCAGAGTTAGGTTTTCGCCGCATTGCGTCATTCAGTTTGTTTTTCCGTTGTGTAATGAATATGGGTTTCTGATAAACACATTCAACGTCGTCGTTCACTGCAGTATGTTGAACGGATTTTTAATTCTTGAGTTGCGTGTGTCGTGTGTTTTTTAGTGACGGTTTTAATTTAAAAGTTCGAATATACTGTGCATGGATTTACGAGATTCGTAATGGTAATTAATAGCGCCGTTCGAGTAGACGCAGAGAAACCAGTGTTTTAAGACGTTAACTCGCAGGTATTTATAACTAAGATTACTACTGAGTATAGCATGTATTCAGCCCCCGTGCATTTAATGAGTACATATTGTAGCTAAAATTTATCGGAGCACTTTAACGTAAATGTAAACATTGTACAAGACTATGTAAATAAACGCACGTGGCAATGTTGATGTTTACATGTAGCGGAAAGATATAAACTGGCAGAAAATAGAAATTGATCAGGGCTTTTTTTAGTGCTCACTTTATTCCGAATCACCTATACATGCGTTAAATATTATGAGGGAATAGAACGTTCAGTAAATCCAAAAGTCAAAGTAGACAGAACAAAAACTGGATTTATTGTTTCTATAAAAGAAACAGCATATCAATGTGACTACCTCAAGCCTTGACTACAGTTGCAACGGTTCGTGTTTCAACTACTGTACATTATACTTGAGCCACTGTTGTATTCTTATCTCGAGAAAGGTATCGGTAGAAAGTATCGTAACAAATGTACAGTATCGCCTATCGGCATCAATGGTATTGGTAAAAATTGGTATTGGCTCAACACTACAAGTAATATAGTACTGTATTTTCATTTGGTAAACTTTACCTACCAAATTTAAACAACGTATAATAACTTAAAAAAATCATCATCAACCAACAGAGTACAGGCAATGCTCAACTTTTGTACATAACGTGCTCCAGAAAACATGTATGAATGGTGAATGTTCAGTTGACACAAAGGCAAAATATTTATACGAAACCAACACCAAAGTAGACATACATTTAAAAAATTTTTTCCTTTTTTTTTTTACAGTTGAAAAAACAATTCGACTCAAATCACAAATGTACAATACATGCGTACAATTTTCAGACAGACGATTATTTTCATTTCCATTTAACAAATTTTTTCCTTTTTTTACAGTTGAAAAAACAATTCGACTCAAATCACAAATGTACAATACATGCGTACAATTTTCAGACAGACGATTATTTTCATTTTTCGTTCAAAAACGTTTACTTTGTAAGTCCTACGCCTTTCATTACCACTACCAATTTTGTCCTTTCTTTATTTCGTTTCTCACTTGTGTTTATAAACAGCCATTTACAAATGGTAAAAGATAAACTTGTGTGTATCCACATTTTAATTTAAACAAGAACAACACTATAACAGGATAATATAAAAACATCTACGCATTGGCAACTACCAACCAAACAATAATTTCTTTCAATGTGATTTTGTATAGATTTATAAACATCCTGCCAATGCAAGTTCCAATGAACATAATTGTTAGTTTCCGTGAATACAATGTTTTAAGGCATTTTAATGTGCAAGATATTTTAACTGTGAGGTTTTTAGTTTACAATTCGTAGATTCTTATTTTTTGTTACACTCATTTATCTGGCTAAACGGGTCAATACACAGAGGCTACGATGTTTTGTTTTCGTGCTATGCAACATGGTGGCACTCTGTGGTCATTTGTTGACGTACAAAAGTTTATGTTAAGGTATCAAAATGTCGTGTATGAAAGTGTGAGTTGTACGAAACTCACGTGTACGAAAATTGATGATTTGTCTTGTGTGAAATCAATGTTCTAAGAGCATTCACATTTTTCTGGCCTTTTTGCTGTCTCATATCTGGGTGTACTTGTGTTGCCAATTCACTTGTGCCATTGTGGTAACCCACAACTAGTCAACAAATTCTCTCAGCCCATAATTAATAATATGGTTTTGACCTGTTCTATATCCCAGCATCCCAGGGGATATCCTCATAGTGGGATTGACAGAATGTAAATAATAAATAAATTAAAAAAGAAATAAACTGAGACACTGTTATGTGCCAACAACTTCACAATAGGGGACAACTGGTTTCAATTTTTTTTTTCAGTCTACTGAAATGTTTGTTTATGTGATATTGGTAAGGTTATGTTGGGATTGTGTAATTTTTTTTAACATGTGGTGGTGGTTGGATACAATCTTGATACCAATGTACCGTATTTAAAATTGGTCAAGTATAAAAACAATTCTATTAATACTGCTACCCAACATTCAAGTCTTATCAATAAGAAGACAGCATGTAAAATTATGCTACACTGTGTACACTTCACCCTCATTACATTCCTACATGCACTGTAAAACACACACAGTGTTCTATTTAACTTCCAAGAATGACTTGTAAATCCTCATTGCAGCAGTATATCAATACACACATACTTATTCTTACAGTACATTCTTGATAGTATTAAAATGAACAAAATATCACCACTAAAAACAAGACTAACAAAATAGTATAGACTTCTATACAGTTAAGAGCATTCTACAACATGTATTATAAATAAAAAAAATCACTTAATAAAACTACAGTAAATGAGTAACTGTATCAACCAAAAAAGTTGATTGAAGTATATGTATAAAAAACAATACTATGTTCAACAGTATTCACAATAACCGTTGTCTCCACTGTAAAGATAGCTGTAATATTGTTTACAGCCGCTAAGTCACTGTGTAAGATCTAGTCTTAACTTTTTGTACCAATTAAAAGAATAAATGGTACTACAGTTTAAATAAAAATTGTCGCTTGTGCCAAATACTGTTAAGTACACTAGACCCCAGATTTTATGAATAAAAGTTCCATTCACATACAGTATTTGTAAAACTCTTACAGTCATAAAATTTATAAGGGCCTATTTTACCCCCACCTAATCATCAAATTTCAAAATTGCATTTTTCAGCAAAGAGCCTCTATTTGAGCCTTAACATTCGTAGCATTATGTTGCAAAATAAAAAACGTAATATCCGAAATATAACAAAATATTAATTACTATCAATAGCCAGACATTTTCCGATCAAAAGCACACCTCTAAACAGCATAAAAAAAGTGATAGCACAGTCTGACTTCAGTAGCACTTAACGATAAAAAAAAAAATAAGATGAGTGATAGTTGAAATATAAATTTATATCAGTAGACAGACGTCTTTCAATTAAAAGCACACCTATAAACAGTACATGTATGACCATACCTTGTCTTCCTCCCCCCTTACCACAAAAATAAAGAGCTCCAGAGTGCCTTCTCGCAAGTGCAAAGTTTGTTTTTAATTATTTTTGCTTGCAGAAAAGCAGCCAATATATTAATTAAACCATAATAAAATGATAGAAAACAGAAATCATCAGAACAAAAATATAAAAAAATATGTGACTTGGTAGCTACAATCGCACATTGTCACCAAAACAAATTTTAACATACTGGTTCATCATTACTTTATATAACTTTGGTATTAACTAAAATATATGCAAAAAATCCCTTGACATTTGATATTAAGTAACAGTAACTAGGAAAAAAAAAGATTGTACACGAACGTAGGAAAAAGTCGCTTACAAGATGGATAGATAGCACAACTGTAGGGCCTTTCACATGATGGCTGATAGCACCACTACAGCTCACACCTGACCAATGTTCCAAAAGACAAAAACACCATTTTGTGATATCTTTACCTAAATTCGTTGAAAACTATATGCAAAAGTGGTTGCAAGGAATTTCTATAACAGCCAATCAATATGTTGCGTAAAAACAAATTAAGGAGTTCCAGAAGAACACAATACACAAAAGTCTAGTTTACTTCCAAAAATTGACATAACCGTAGTGGTGAAAATGTTCCTACAAGTGATAAGTAGCGCGATCATCATCGTTTCCGGTGTTGTGAAATGTACATTTTATGAAATTAATACATATTAAAAACAAATTATGCATCAAGTTAATTGTTTTAACTATGTACCTAGTTCAAACCAGGAAAAAAATTTAACTTCGCGTTATTACTGACGGAGGCTATGTAATGGACGTTCAATACTGTTAAGAGGCTAGAGAGAAAGAAGACGGTGACATGAAGAAATAACCTTGAGGAAAGTGAATACTTAAGTTTAATGATAGGTTTACATACGTACCAAAATGATGTAACTGTGATACGGCCTCCAGTTATGACCTAATACATGGAAGGTTTGGCAGAATAAGTAGGCCGGCTTGGTGGGTGCCAGCAATGGCACACTGCGCACAGTTTTCTAATTGTCACTGTCATATTTTTAAACATATTTTCTCACTATTCTTGTTTGGTTTTTAATATTGTCACTTGCCATGTAATAACTGCAACGCCATAACTTGTATTTTAACACCACAAATTATTTAAGCCTAATATAATATGTTTTATAATATTTTAAAATATGATTATCGGACCATTTTCAATGTACATACTTTCTTACAATTTTTTCATATAATTTTGTTACTTTTTGAGGGTTCCTGAAAGTGTATTTGAAAAATAGAAAAACAGATACCTTCATTAAAACCAGAGTTAATAAAATCAGGGGTGTTGTGTAAATACAGTATGTACAGTAATTAACTGTCTTGATATAACATTAAAAACACAAGCATAAAAGACCTAAGAAAATATAATAAACATCTACACCAACCAGTGGTACATTAACCTCAATTAGCTAAGTACAATATCGGGATAAAGTGAGCACAAGAGATTTACCCTTTCAAAATAATTACTAACCATTACTGGGTATAATTCAACATTACAGAGAGCACCAACTAGCAATAGGTCCGGTGATGGGAAGTGAGAGGTACCTGCTAGAGTGAGAGAGGCTGATGCATTAATACAGAACACGATACTATGGAAACGTGCATGGTATGTATGCACATTGTATTGATATGTAAAACAGAGTACATACGTCGTAGACTGTGCATCAGAAGTGGAAAACGATGTAAGACTGCCTTAAGGTGGCGGTTAATTGAAACTGCACAAATTGTCAGAATTTTTTGCATACGAGATAGTGTGCATGTTTTAGTCACACAATATGAGATTGTATTGTACTCACAGTACATATGTGTAGGTGTCATAGTTTTTGCATAATGGCATCACAAAGTACAAATAGTATGTATTGTCCGGCTGTGTGTCGGCTACACAAACCAACTGACGTATAAAAATGAGGATGACAATTACGCACATTTAGGGACTTACGTAGAAATACAAACACATACTATATTTTACTATGCGATTTGAAATATGTCTTGATGTAGCCTATAACATCATATGGAAGTGTGAATTATTTGCGTTTGGTACGTCACGTCACTACTGAATCTAACACCAGTGCATGAAAGACAAGATTCACCCCCATGGCTCTCCGCCACCGTGACACTCTTAGCCAGAGTGAATGTTATATTTCCTCTCTCTTTTCTTCGTTGCCAGCCACGTTTTCCTTATTTCACCCCCTCCTTGGCCATACTATTGTAGCCTGCCTCACGCTGCTTCACCATCTTGTACTCCCGTGATTTTTTTTACATACTAGCAAGGCACTTAAATTTATTTTCCCTGGACCAGGTTGCAAATATCATGATACACTCTATACACGAGTATATACTGTATATAATAAAAGCAGAAGGGGCAAATGGAATGCAGTGGTTATATAGAGTACTGAGGGTGATGTGGATTGTGAAGAAAATCCCAGAGGGCTGGTAATAGGAGTGATAGTTCCCATATTTAAGAAAGGGGCTAGAAGACTGTGTAAAAACTATAGAGGGATTACTGGGATGTGCCACTGTGCAAATATCTACAAAAAAAATCTTAGAGAGGAAAGTAAGACATGGAATGGAAGGTAAATGGAGGTAGGAACAACATAGCTCCAGGCAAGGCAGATCAGCAACAGACCTGATTTATGCAGTACGAATGCTGAACAAGAAAAAATGGAAGTATACTTAAGGATGTAGTAATGGCATTTGTGGATGTTGAGAAGGTGTATAACACTGTGTGACATTATACAATTTAGGAGGACTGCAGGAGAAATGAGTAGGAGAAGATTAAGTAGAGTCAAAAGCATGATGTATCTAGAGAACAAGAGCTGTGTAAGGATGGAGAAGGGTCTGACTAAGTGATTAGACTTCACCAAAACAGTAAAGCAAGAAAGTTCCTAATCACCACCGCTGTTCATGGATAAAGTGAAATAATGAACAAACAGGGACAGAATATGAAGGCTATTGTGTTTGCAGCAGATTTAATGGTGTGGAGCGAAAACGACGATGAAATACAGATTCAGCTAGATGTTTGGGCAGATGAATGGAAAATGTAGAATGAAGTTTAGTCCCAAAGAAGTGATGGTTGTCACTAGAAATATGTAGTTACAGATCAAAGAAGAAAGTAAAAGTTAATGGAGTTGAAATTAACCAGGTTGATAGCTTTAAATACTTTGGTAGCTGTGTTGGATAGTATAAAGGAAACAGGGAGGAAGTACATAGTAAGAAGAGGAAAGCAAGGTTATGCTCTCTATGTATGTGTGAGGGAAGTACCACTGAAGAACAAGCAAGTATTGTACAGGTCATACTCCGAGCTCATTGTAACATATGGAGCAGAAACGTGGGTTTTTGACAGAAGAACAGAAATATAAATGGAGGTAATGGGCGTGAAGTTTGCTAGGAGTATGATAACTATAACAGAAAAGACAAGTTAAGAAATAAAGTGGTATGAGAAAGAGTGTAGGTCCAGGGAATCCCAGAAATTGTAGAGGAAGCATGAACGAAGTAGTAGGGACACGTAAACAGAATGAACAGCGAGAGGTTGCAGAAAGAAAATTCTGAAATTGAAGTACAGTGGAAAAAGACCTACGGAATATCGAGGAAGAGATGGGAAGAACAGGTAAAGGAGGGAGTGAAAAGAAGAGAAGTTAACCAGGAGACAGTAAAAGAGGAAGATGGAGGCGTTTTACCAGGCTGACATGGCCACAGGCTGGAAGCAGCATCGGATGATGAAAATGATGATGATGTGCTGGTGCAGCGAATATTTGTCAACAAAAAACTCAACCCCAATATTCCGCGATGTATAGATGCACACATTCGTCCACAACAGATTCCCTGAAACATTCTGCGAATTTGCTTGGCGATGTGTAGAAGAAGCATTAAACACTGCACCGGCGTAGCACAGCTGCTTCCGTCCCACATTATCCCTGGCCGGAAGGGTGGGGACTCGACTGCAAACAAGGCGGGCCGGATGGAAGTGGGCAAGTGTGCCCGAATGTCTTCCTATCTGACGACTAATACAACTAGTGTATTTACCTATTTAAATACAATACTGAAATAAACCCAAACAAAACAAACCTCTCTGTATTTGATATACAAAAGAACCCTATAATAAAGTTTCTAAAGGGACTCAAAAATGTCTACTTTATAAAAGATAATTCCTTATAAGATGGTAATTTCTTGTTATAAAACAGTTTAAGAGACCACCTTATATAACCAGAAAAATTTTACACAAGGGTTCATTGTAACAGGGTTCTACTGTACTTTAAAAATTTATATTTAAAATTGAATTTTCGTACGTACTGACTACATAATTTTACTCAGCACTGTACATGTAAACACAAAGTAACACTGCCGGGCCATTGGAAATTTTCAATTTTGTCTGCACACTGCTTTAACACAGCAGCACTTCGCATTGCAGACATTGCAAGTAGTTAAAAATTTAATGATGGCTGTCATGGGCACGTTTGCTACTCCCCATAAATCACTCACCGAGATGATTTTTTCATGTATACTGTTACATTTTAAAATTTCTAGACTCTGTGTTTGGAATTCCATTTAACTAAAACAATAACTTTATTTTGTTTCACAGACAGAGATGTACAAGTACTTACAGAAACAGTACGTACTTGCAGGTTGGAAAACACAAAACACATGACTGACAACCATTTTCGCGTGGTTGCGAGGATTTAATGGCCAGGCCAGCTTCCTTGAGCAGCAAGTGATCGCACACTAAGATAATCCTAATTCTGGTTATTTTTGTTCAACTAGTGGTTTTTGTTCTTTTGTTGCATAATTTGTTGTATTCTTGTTCTTCTTCTTATTTGCTCTTTTCATCACTTTTTTTGCTGCTTGACTATTTTGTGTCAATGGAGTTTTTTTTATCAGTGAGTACTTACTTTATGTTTTTAGTTTGCAGTGGAGAAATACCAGATTTATTGTTTGTACCCCTCTTGTTTACTATTGCTTATACTGTAACTGTTTTATTATTGTTTTGTATGACATTTTGTATGTCTCTTATGTATTTCCGCCTCTTTCCTCTTTGTACATCACTTTTGCTCGGTTAAGCATCTAACAACATTATTCTAATTAATATTGGTCGTAGTAATCATTCAAAAAAGAGAAAATATTGACTTAACATTTTTCGGAGCAGTTCAATATAGATGTAAACATTGCACACGCCTACGTAAATAAACACACATAGCAATGTCTATACATACATATTAACACACAGCATTAAGATACAAACTGACTGAAAACAGACATTAAGTATGGCTATTTTGAGTGCTCACTTTATTCCGAACAAATTATAATTAGTTTATACTCGTTATGGTATTACAAATGTTTACACTTTGATCTAATCATGTATGTTTACAAAATAAAAATATGCCTTTCTTAAAATCATATTACGCTACATATTTTAAAAACATAATCGGCAAAATTTAACTGTAAGAAACACGGACGCAAGTAATATAAGGTAATAAAAAAAATACTTTAAATTAATTTGGCTGATTGACAAATCTATAACTGCGCATTGATGATAAAAATAATTACTTATTTAACACAACAGCCTTTTAAGTACACTTCAAAGTTTCAAACACATAAAATTACTCAAGAATAGTCAACAAGTAAATAAATTGTGCATAAATGTAACAAATAATTTTTAATTAATAAAAGTTTTTTTAATGCTACTGTATTTACAACACAAAAATATCACACAGACACACAAATTTATAACACTTATAACATTGATTTGTAACATACATTTGTCGATACAAAACCATGTGTTTGTGCATGCAACTGGATAGCCTGTCTAGTATACCAACACCATAAGTACAAACAGAAATGTGTTAGTATGGAACAAATTCACCCACAACCTATGTAGTTAAGTATATGAACTACTGTATGTACAACTTCAAATACCCTTCACCGATAAACAAATATACATTTAAACTGTACAATTATGTTGAATAGTGAAAACATTAAGTATAGCTGCATGTTAGGCACACGTTTCGGAAGACAAAGAGGCATAAGCATTGCAAGTATCGTATGGCACTATTAATGACGACAAGACTGAAGCAAATCTAGTAAACAAGTTGCTCCAAAATTAGCAAAATGAGTTTTAGAAAAAATTGAAAATTTATCATAACTGTAAATGACATAATATACAAACATTGCACAGAAAATGTGTGATGATAAAGTAAAATCTGACTGTGCACTAAATAATACTTTTCCCTGAATACTTTACGTAAGGAACAGCTGTTACAGAATACTGAGAGCAAAGAATACTCTTATATAAATAGCAAGACTTAAAAAATAGCTTGTTAAATATTGCAGCAAGAGAAATAGTCTACACAGCCAACAGCAATGGCTGTCGACTGGCAAACACAACAGCGGTGCTGCTGGAATGAAAATCCAAAATAATATTTTGAGATTGATTTTCACATTTCAGAACAATGTAAAATACCTAGGAAGAAGAAATGCATCAAATTTCAAGTCATTTCTTTTAAAGAAAATTATAAATACATTACACACAATACCATACTATTTTCTTTTAACTTAAAAATAACAACTACATTTAACTACACTAACCTAATTCTCATGCCTATTTAAAAATAAACCGAACACTGGTCATAGACACACAACCATGTAAACATGAGCAAGCAAACTCAACATTTTCTTCAACCTGCAACAAACAAATGACTGCAGTTTGATGGCACATACAATGAACTGCTGTAAATACCACAAAAATACTTGTGACTGAAGGTAACAGGACTTATGCTCGTCAAGTCAGCAACCTACAAAACACCAGTACCATACAAACCCACACAGATGACCCATCTGTCCCAGTACAAAAAATTTTTGAAAAACCTTAACTTCTTGGCGTTCAACCCGTTTCAAACCAGTGTGAAAATGAGTGCATAAATAAAACCTACAAACTTGTAACTTCAATCCTCCAAGAATGATAGAAACAAACCTAAAAGACTATCTAAACTAACAGGCAGAATTAATCAGAATTGTGGAGAAATACAGCAAAACAAACTACTTTCACGAGAGAAATTAAAATATGTAACTTCACAGAGAACGTATACGAAAACTATAAATAGTACGTTGATATTAGTGTCGTCAAAAGTAACAAATAAATTTTGAAAAGTTATACATACAACCGTATAACCAAACGTCATAGGGAAAACATTATACCAACCTATCAGGAGAGTAATTACACAGGCATACAAAGTACAGATTTCAAATGTCAATAAAACTTAACATAAAGTATGGACAGTTAATAAAAAGCTATCTTCTGTCAAAATATATAAGATGGTAAGGTAAATCTGTGACTCTCAACAACCCTGAAATCTCAAGAACTCCAAAGCAGCCACTTCAGAAAGAATCTAAAACTACTGGTTCATGTCAGTTAAAAATATTGTTGTACTGAAAGGACATTACAGTAAGAATGTGCAAGTAAAACACTACATTAAATGCTTATTACAATGCAAACACTAGGGAATGCAACTTAGTTGTTTGGAAAGCCTACTTAAAATCAGATGAAACAACAGCTTTCACACAGAGCTGGTAATTTATACAAGCTTCTACAATGCCTGACAACTGTTTCTTGGAAAATTGAACCTTAGGTAGATCTAAATACGGTAGTAGTTACACAAGGAAAACATACACATTAAAAACCAATCAAAATTCTTTTGCTAGGCTTTTCAGCTCGTTTGCAGAGCTACACAAGCAATTATCATGTACTATTTGCAGAACAAATTATTGCACTATGCTATTCACCTTGCAAAGTGTAAATAAAATAGGACTCTTATCAAAATGTGATATAAAGGTGCGATCATAGGAATAAAAAGTAAAGAAAAGCTACAAATCACAGCCAGGATGGGCAGGCAGGTGATGGAGGGGAGGGTGGAGAAGCTAGAGGCAGTGCTAGTCAAACCCAAAGTTGGGCAGGCAACAGAAGTCTCGGACGGAGCACTTGCCTCGGGGTTTGTACTTGAGGTGTTCCTCTATGAACTGGCATGGGCACTTGGCAGAGAAGCAGTGTCGTGGCGGGGCAAGAGGCAGCGCCCTGCGGTCTGCACCATCCACAGTCAGCTCCAAGTGCTTGCGCACAAACTCTTTAGCCCAGCGGTGCGAGTAGCGCAGCAGCACCATTTCTGCACGTTCCTGCCGACACAACAAGCCCGCCACCTTTACGCTGCTGCACAGATAGTCTGAACACGAACCCAAACAACAGTCAGTAACAACTTCAGTACTGAGATATGTTGCTTATTTGCTTAGTACATGGTACTAGGAGGCCATTAAAATCGAAGTACAAGTGCAGACAATTTATATGAAAGCTACTTACGAAGATATTTAACAACGTATCTGGTATAAAAACATAACACAATAAAAAGATCTATATACTGACAGAAAAAATATATACTGTACATGTATATTACATAATCCTGGATAGGGAAATTCAGAAAACAATTAAATTCGGAGACTGAAAATTTTACAGCAGCAGAGAAAAATAAAAAAAAAAATTAAGGAGAAAGCAAAACACTGTGCTATGTAAAGGCCAGAATATGCTTAGTTCACGTTCTATAGCAAAAGAGAGAAATTTAAGAACAGATTGTGAGCAATGACTTGACCAATTGGAGAATAATTGAGTGTTGAATGCTTCGGCCTAGACCCAAAATTTTTATTAATTCTGAAATGAATTTTGATTCCAAAGATTCTTGACTACAGAAAACTCAACACAGTTACTTTAAAGTTGCAGAAAAATTTATCTTCGTAAGAAAACTAAAACATTCCAAATAACTTACAATAAATGAAATGTTTGGTATCATGCCTTGTTACGAGTAGGAGGGAACATGGTTGAAATTTTCAAGAGCTGAACAAATCACACGAAAATCGCTAGAAAGTTTTTACAGCACTGGGAAGAAATGGTTTTGTCAGCTGCATTCAAACTATCTGTGCTTATGCAAAATTTCCCCATAACATGCACAACACAGACCCAAGGTACACTGCATTACACAAAAAAAAAAAAAATAGATCTAAAGAATATGCCAGAAAAACATGCATACTGGATAAAGTACATACAGTAAAACGTCTACATTAAGACCCCTCACAGTTCCTGAGAATAAGGTAACAGAGGAGCGGTCATAAAAGAGGAGTTGTAATGTATATAGCTTGTTGATCAATACTAACAGCTTGCAGACATGCACATGCACCATCACGACTAACCTTGCCAACATAGCACATCTACTGGTGGTGTAAGATTTTGCACTTCTATAACAAAATTATTAAGGAAAATAAAAATTCTCTGCAAAAAATATACCACATTTAAATTCCTAGACTGTTACAATACAGTGAAACCCCTTATTAACATGTAACCCCCTGCTATTAACTGCTTTACTTTGATCCTTTTATAGGTTTTACATACCCTCAGTGTTGGGATTTACGATTAAAAATAATTAAAGATTAAAACAGTTCGTTAAAAATTTGGGTAACTTTTTAACTGAATTATTACTCTGAAACTAATTAACTGCAACTTTAAATCATAAACAATATCAATTAATGATTAAAATTAACAGTACTTAATAAAATAGCAAAAAGCTTATTTTCACATTATACACATTTGTTGCCACAAACACTACCTCTATGAAATGAGATGAATCATACATATCAAAGGTGACGTCATTGTATTGTACTAGAGCGGAACTTTAAATCATAAACAATATCAATTAATGATTAAAATTAATGGTACTTAATAAAATAGCAAAATGCATATTTTCACATGATACACATTTGTTGCCACTAACACTACCTCTATGAAACGAGATGAATCGCACACATCAAAGGTCACATCACTGTATTGTACTAGATCGGATCGATACTATCGCACAGAGCAACATTGTTGTTAGGTGAATAGCCATTTCCCATTAATTGTTATTTTGTGCTTTGGTGTTGTGAATCTTGTCGTGCTCAACATATTTTATTTAATGCCGTCATAATGGCCAGTAATCACTTTTTTTTTGGAAGCAGTACAACTTAAGTTTTAAGTGCCTTTCACGCACACCAAAATTTAAATATATCAAGGTGTAGCAGGATGTCTGACAGAAACTTTATAATGCTAATAATTCTGACATTCAACAGTTGTTTTATACATCAAAGCCCATTATTTTCATTGACAAAAAAAATAAAACATTTAAAATAATGCAATATTTAGAGTTTGAACCAAAATGGCAATACTGTATTTTAAAATGTTTTTAAAGCGATCATTATGGAAATTCTTTGGTAAAGATTTATGAGTGAAAAGTAAAACTTTATCTTTATTAACTTTTAACCAGTTAATTTGCTATTAACTTCAACTTTAATCAGATAATTTTAACACACATTAACTTATAACTTTAATAAGTTAATTATTTGTGGCATTAACTTAAACTTTAATCAGTTAGTTATTGTTATTAACTTTCCGAACTCTGCATACACTTACCTCTTTTACACTTTCCTTTATCTCAAAAAAATTTGTAAATGGTACCCAGAGGGGTTCCACAGTAGAAATGTTAAAACCAGACTGGCATATTTAATTTTTGCAAGCAATTGATACTTTCAGTTTTCCATTAATATCTGACTCAAGTTTTGTGCTTAAGTGAAATACAGCACAACCCCGATTCTACTGGTACTGGATTTTACAATGCAGCGAAATTATAAGGTCTTTCTCAGGAACAATAAATAAAAATAATAATTTTAAAAAAATGTAAATAATCACACAAAATTGTGAGGAAGTTGGCGAGACAACCTACAGCAACAAAATACATGGTTTGTACAGTAAATACTTGTAACTTGCATTCTACATGATAAAACCAAAAATAAATTGTGAAAATCAGTTAAAAACTTTGGCAGTTGTGATTTCAGTTTATGGTGACCGCAGGTAGACTGTCCAAGTTACGTGAAGGAAAAGAACACTGATCCCTAACTTCCACTCTGTGCTGTACCAGTCACCACACTCCTCTCATCTTTTTCTGCACCCAGTAACAGTAATGTGCATACAGCAACCAGTCTGACCAGTGCAAGTTATACACTCCTATAACTTACCCCATTCAGTTAATACTCTGGTAACCGCTTTACATTGGATATTTTGTATGCTTGATGTTTGATTTTCAAAAACAATTTTTAATACTGCTGCTGTTTTGCTTTTGGTTTATCTTTAGGGTTTCGAGTTTTAATTGCATTTGGACTGAATATGTTGACTATTGACACCTTTTTACTTCATTCTTATTGGATGAGATTAAATTTTTTTTACTCACGACCTACAGATATGTTTAAAAACTATAAAACTGTCTTCCATTATTAATGTCGTGAAATGAGAATAAACAAAAGTAACAATTTGAGTAAGATGTTCACAATTATAAGAGACATTGAAGAAGGAATGCTCGAAGTGGTGGTACGAGAAAGAGTTCCGGTCCAGGAAATCCATTCCGGTCCAGGAAATCCCAGATTAGATGAAGCATGAATGAGGTGGTATGGGCATGTTAACAGAATTAGCAGTGAGAGGTTGCAAAATAAAATGTTGAAATTTAAGTACAGTGGAAGAACGCCCACGTGAAGACCAAGGAAGAGATGGGAGGAACATGCGAAACGGAATGAAAGAAGAGGCACTAACTTGGAAACAGTAATGCCTTGAAGTAATTATATTACTGATGACATATCAGTAAATGCCTAAAGTAAAACAATGTTCTTTACAGAAATGCTTAATATTTCTAACGAAACTAGTTTATAGAGTACATAGTAATTTTAGAATTTCTATAGCAAAATCATTTCAAATTTGATTCAATATACTGTATTTCAAAACATTATTAGTAATTAGTTCCTTAATTTCAATCAGAAATAACCACATTAATTTTAATACTTTAATTTTTGTAGATCACATAATTCAAATGAATTTGTGAAAAACTAAACTACTCATTACGGAGCTTAAAATAGGTTCGTAAATTAAACGTGCACTGTACCATAACTTTCAAAATACTGTACATAGCATGATGTACCAATCCCCTCAACACGAATAAAACTATTTTAACACAATTTTTGGTGTTTGGGGTGGGGTGGGGGATGTCAAAATTACAGAGATATGATTATGTGTGGTTACATAGTAGTTTTCGGAAGCCATTCCCAAACATTGTCAGGTCTTGTAAAATTGGGGTTAACTGTGATTGTTCAAGAAGCTAACTTCAAACAAACCATAATACTTGGGAGTGCTACTAGGATCTAGCTTCAAGAATTAATATTTACAGGTGGGCAATGACAAATCAATGAGTCAGGACAGTAGTTCAAGATACAATGATGAGTAATCATGTAACTCAAAATCTGCACACCGAGCCCCAAGCTTAACACGTGCAAAGCAAGCCTCAAGCAAACAAACACAACAGACATTTTGATTGAGCTCATTACAAAAGCAACATATTCAGTATTACTCCTATTACAATGCTGGAATAACACAACACACAGCAGTGCAACTGTCAATAACAAAAATATAACAGTAGTATGTAATTTTTCAGTAAAGTAATTTCATCATTAAACTGAATTTATGTTCTTAATACTAATAAAATTATATTAATGCAATCATTAGATTAAGAGAATGATCACTAATTTCTAAACATAAAATTGCACATACACAGATATGCCATGTTGGACACATCTAACAAGTACAAACTATAATAAAATCTACACATATTAAAATTACAGCATAATGTCCGCTCTTTACACAGAACTTTTTCAAATACCTATGTAGGCCTACATTAAAACATTTTGGCTCAGTATCAACATAGGCATCTACTTTGACTTAGGTATCTTGAAAATACAGTATTCCTTCAATGTTAACTGTTTATAAATGCTACTACAGTAACTGCAACATGCAGTTCAGTTTAAACCCCGCTCTGCAAGGTAAGCTGTCCAACAGGGACAAAAGTCACGGCTGTTTGCACGTGGCTTATTCCGCAAATATTCTTCTATGTACTGACATGGACACAATGCACATGAGAGGTGGCGGGGATCCATGGGGTTTCCACCTTCTTCGTCCACTGTCCAATCTATTCGACGGCGGAGGAAATCTTTAGCCCAGCGCTGCACGTATCTAGTAAACAACTGTTCTCCTTTTACCTGAAATTCGGACCATAAATCAACACGAAATTCGTATTATGAATATTTTGCAAACTTGGTACGAGAAAACTGTTATGATTCAGCTAACTTAAGTGAACTTGTCAAATGTGAAAAGAACCAACAAGTAATTTTTACTTCCAAAACACTTCTCCGACAATGTCTTTCCTTACAAAAAATACGTATGAATAAATATGAACATGGCATAGTTATGATAATATACTTAATTTACAAACAAAACTGTTACCGTGTAACAAAATCTGGAAAATAATATGTAAGTTAATTACTGAAAAATTTACTACATACAGTACATATAAACATCTATAAACAACCCATTATAAGAAAAGAACCATAGATGTACACAGGAAAAAGAGTGCAAAAGTATTTGAGCAAAATGAGTTTTGCAGTCCTTTTTTTTAAATAATAACACCTACAACAGATTAAATCGTGAAAATGAGTGGCAGTGAATGTAACACCAAAACAAAACATAACATGCTACACCTCTAAACAATAGTTACAATTAAATATTCTACTGGTAAATGTAACAATGCAATACAACATATCATACTCATTAACATGTTGTTATACGTGCTGCATAATAAGTTCATACTTTTTTAAACAAAACTGTTGAAATAAAATCACTAGGAATACAGTACTTCCACTAGCATAGTACAGTGAAACCTCGTTAATAAAATCTTGGTTAATATAAACTTCTCGTTATATTATGCTTTATCAATTCCCAGTGACACAGCCTATTCAAAACCATGCTAATATCTCCGCTTAACACAAATGTTCGTTAATATGTAATACGAAGTCGCGGCGTTCCTGCCCGGCGAAAATAAATGGTTAATACGAAGCTGAGTGCAATATGACATCGTCTAGTAACTGAGCTGCGTGTTCCACGTGCCCGCAGGCTGGCTACCGGCTGCTCACGTCGCCTGCTGCAGCCTGCCACAGCAATCACTGAGTACTTTAGTTCCAAGCCAAGTGTCCGACGTGGCAGCACGCCCTTGGACAAGGTTACTGCAGCTGCAAGCTTGCAAGGCACGCGCCACAAACATTAGTTCCAGGCCAAGTGTTAGCTGTGGCCGCACACCCTTGCACAATGTTACGAGACGAATACGGCAGCTGCAAGCAAGACACAGGTTGTTTCTTTTTTTTTGTTCCTTCCCATTGCACAGACCATTTCTTGACGTTTTTTCCGGTACGGCACAATAAAACTCCCCCGTTATGCCCATTTCTTCGTACACATACGAGTCTTCTGGGTTAAAAAATTTGCATGGCTATGACAATTTTATGGCGCTGTACCTGAAAACACTGTCTTTTTTTTTTTCTTTATCGTTACATTGACCGCCCAGTTTAGCTTATCTCTCTCACACTCTCTCCCTACCCTACCTTTTTTTTCCAGATTTTCACATCTTGATGCAGGTACTTCTACTTTAGTACACTTTTATAGCTCGTCAAGTACGCATAATTCTTTTGAACTCTACTCTTCTTGGTGTATTTTTTTTAAGTTTGAAAGCAGAGTTGATGTGAACTCCAAAGATGTTGTGAATGGTAAATTAATTTATTTGTTGTTATTTACATACTGTACTATATATATACTACAATGGTAACAAAGCGTGAGAGAACAGAAATTTCATTGTACACAAAAATGAAAATAATCAGTGCTGCTTGTAAATGTGAAAAAACAAAAACACAAATTTCTGAGGACTTAAAAATTTCTTTGTCAACATTGTCTACAATTGTAAAACAATGAGAGAAGATTGAAGAAGCATGCATTAGTGGTATGGTGCAAAGCAAAAAAAGGATGCACAGTGGTAAATATTCACAGCTAGAATCACAATTGTCGGAGCAGTTTCATCAGATGTATGCTGCAGATGTTCCTTTATCTGGAACCATCATTCAACAGAAGGCTGGTCAGCTTTCACTGCAGCTGAAGTTAGATGATTTTAAGAGCAGCAATGGGTGGCTTTAGCGCTTTAAAGACAGGCATAATTTAGTCATGAAAACTGTTTGTGGTGAGTCAGAAGCTGTGGTCAAAACAGCAGTATGTGACTGGCGTCAGTCAGTGCAGCCCATCATCGATCAGTATGCACCACGTGATGTATTCAATATGGATGAGACGTGGGTCTTTTATAATTTACTACCTAATAAAACACTTACTGTGAAAGGGGAAAAACTTCACCGTGGTAAACACAGCAAAGCTTGTATCACAGTAATTTTGTGTTGCAACCAAGATGGCAGTACTAAACTTAAGCTGCTAGTTATTGGAAAGTCAGCCAAACCAAGATGCTTCAAGCAAGTACCAGCAAAAATCTGCCCATAGACTATGAGTCAAATACAAAAGCATGGATGATCATAAAAATGTTCCAGTCATGGCTAATCAAACTTGACAAGAAAATGACTACTCTGAACTGCAAGATTCTTCTGCTCCTAGACAACTGTGCATCGCACACTGCTCATGGCATGACACTAGAAAATGTTTCATTGCTTTTCCTGTCTCCAAACACAACAAGTGTTTTACAACAACTCGAGTCTTAAAAGGAAATACAGAGTCAGCCTGGTGAGGTACAGTAGAACCCTGTTATAACATTCCTGAATATAACATTTTCCTGCATATAACATCACTTTTCTTTGGTCCCACCATTTTTCCATAAAGCATAATGCTTTCATTCCCTGCTTATAACAACACTGATATTTTCATTTCCAGCATATAACATCTTTTTTTCTCAGACGTAAACAAAAACTTGTGTAAAATTTTTCTTAGCTCAATTATTTCAAATAAAATAACTAAGCTGTAAACTAAAAATATATGTAAAAAAACAAATTACTGGGAAAGTATCATACACGTATGTTACAGTGATATTAAAGACTGTGATCCTAAAAATGATGATCATGAACCTACAGAAGACAAGTGGGAAAGCCTCTATTATACACATAATGTATGTATTCAACATGTTTCTAATAGCACAGTAACTATAGCCACAATTAAAACTGTTATAAGCTTATTTACTGTACATAAACTATAAAATTTTGTTTACTTTTGTATAATATCTATTTATTGGTGTAAAATTACGTATAACACTGTTTTTCACAGGTCCCTTCACAAATGTTATGACAGGGTTCTACTGTATTTGATTCACCAATGTGAAAACAACAAGACTGTTCAAAAGTGGACAGTCTTAGATGCTATCTGCAACATATCCTTGTCTTGGGATGTTAGCCCTGAAACCATGAAAACTGTTTTGCGAAAAGTGGATTAGGCCAGCAAACAGAGGAGGAGGAAGAAACTGATGATCCAGATGAGGGATGGGAAAATCTAAGAAAACATATGACAGTTGGTGATTTTCAAGATTTTGTTCATATTGACAACAGAGTGTCTACCAGTCCCACGCCAACAGCTGAACTCACAGATCCATCACAATTATCTGAAATATGTCAACAGAAAATGAAGATGAACTCTCAGTAGGGGGTTGTGAGGACAACTATTATGATGATCCTAAAGGTGACGACAGTATAGAGACAGTGTGTAAACTACCAGGCAGAAAGGACGCAGGCAGTGCAATACGTGTTCTGGAAAATGTACTTGCTGCAAATGACGTTAGTAGTGAAGTCCTTTCTGAATTTAAATGAATTTGTGCTGAATTCATGCATTTTTCCAGCTTTTCAAAGGCTCAAAATTTCATTTTTCAAGGAATCGTCTGCACATCTAAACAGCAGACCTACACAAATTTAAATAGTATTGTGAGCACTAATGACTTAGTTGTAGATACTTCCCAAAATACCTCTACATAACTACATACCTACACCCACACAGTAAATATCAAGGATTACTACTCATCGACCATCTTGTACCGGCCACACTACTGATTTTAGAGGTATAGTTAATTAACGAAAAATGTTATATAGACACTAGAAGTAGTTGTACGTAAAGAAAATTTTAGTTTTCTCTTCAAAATTTCACATTTTTCGTTGGGTTAGGTTACATTAAGGTTAGTTTTTGTTACCATACAATTTAGTTTTCCATTTTCCATTTTTTGCTAGGGTAGGTTAAGGTTAGATAACCTAGCCTAACATGACTTAAGCTAATGAAAATGGAAAACTTTATAGTAAAATAACTTTAACTTAAACTAATGTAATTTTAACATAAACATACAAAAAAAAAAAACAATTTTCAAAGTTAGAAAACTACAATTTGATTTACGTACACCTACTTCTAACATCTATGGGAACATTTTTTTAATAAACTATACCTCTAAAATCAATCATTTGGCTTGTACACGATGAGTAGTGATTCTTGATATTAATCCAAGAATATTTTACAGGGGGAAAAAAACTGCAATTACAGTAATTAGGTTAGTGACCTACCTGCCAATATTTTCCAAGATACATAATTTAAAACAGTGAAATATAACTTTTACATCATATTTTACGAAATAATGTCAGAATTAATATTTAAGGTATAAAAATGCAGGATAGAAAATATCTTTGAATAACTTAATATCCTGTTAATTCATGTTTTGGAGCTATATATTGTTTCATATTGAAGTATATGCAACAATTCACTCTCGTTTTCACCATTTCTCGCTGCTGATAATACCTACTTATGCTGAATTATATGTAATTTGCTCCTCATATTTTAACAATGAGCGAAGGTGATCTACTGTCTGTGAGATTTCCCCCGAGACAACAATTCTGGCTAATTATACATAGCATCGTCTACAAATGGGAAATCCTTTGTTCTTAATTTATTTCACAGTATTAAAAGATACACTATTAATTTCATCACTGCGTATGATCAAGAATAAAAAACGAGAAGTACACACCACCACAATAAATTAACACGTAATACGTCACTTGACCTTAAACACACCCATTTTATCGTCTATTCGATTCTCTCAAAACTCTCTTTCGAGTAGAAAACAGATTTTATAGATTCATGTAGCGATAGATCTCGAATCAAAGATGCACCATGGTACATGTCAAAAACTGCGCAATTCTTTCATAATTTTAACACGGAATGTTTTAATTAATTTCCGTTCGTAAAAAATTGGTACAAGTGTGAACGATGCTCTACAGTAAACAGTTTACAAGACCAAAATAAAGCCATATACTGGTTTATTCTTTTCCAGTAATCGGGAAAAATCCTTGAATTCTGCATGTATTGTTAAAAGAAATACAATTTTATAGCAGGATACATTTCAATCAGCCTTGTTACGCATGGAAAAAGGGATGGCTAACTCATGTTTTAGAATGCCCCAATAACTGCCTGTACTGAATTTCAGCAAATATACAGAAATCTTTGAAGGCCTCTGTGCAAACCATGTAAATGGGAATGTAGTTGAAAATTTTTAGAATAATGGCATCAACATCAACTGGTAGCCCAACATCTACACCACGCTGAACACAGTTGTGCAATACACGAGCAGGACAACATACTCCAACTAAACTGTTGTTCAATTTCATTTTCAAATGAGTGAAAACATTGTTGCCAGTTCTTCTACCTAGCCCACCAAAATTTGTTTGTGTTGTCGCCTGCATAAGCAACACATTTGTCTACTTTTTAATGTATCAGCATATATGAGGCAATAGTTTCTGCTCTTTCAATCGGAGTGCTTTTAAGTTCAACAACTTTTGTTTGTATTTCACCATATTTTACATCAAAATATTGAACAAGGATTGGAAAAAAATTTTACTGAGCCACATTGTTACTACCATCTGCTGTCACACCATAACACGAAATGCCTCCCAACAATTCTACTGTCATATCAATAGCATAGGGTTGCAAAACTGAATTTATAATTGCTGCAGTTTTAGTGCGAGCGCATGAAATTTGTTTTGCTACATTAGAGTCCTTTTTGTAGTTTACTAGTGCAGTCCATGGACTTAAAACTCCGGTGATATTTCACTGTATGTAATGCAATGGCACCTTCGGCTGCACTAACTGAAGCACCGATATATGACTCTTGTTTGGCAAACAAAGTGTTGATTTTGGCAGCTGAAAGACCCTGAATATTTGAAAATGTTTCACTGTGTTAAGATAAACCTCTAAATCCAAAGCACCTGTAAATTTAATTTAATTACTAATGCATAATACGTTTTGAAGCATGACTTTAGTAGCCAGCATAAACAATTGTTTATAAATCCTACATTTGTCTGCGACAGAAACAAATGTTCTCGCAGGACACACGAGACATTTACGCTGGGCCCACACTTCCTTTCAAGAATTATGTGAAGATTCAACCCCACATGTATCATTTATAAGACTCAGACTGTCAGCTATGTTGACAGTGGCATTGTACCAACTGTATCAGTACACAATTAAATTTAACGATGCACGAGACAGTTTAGACGTTGCAAGATATCAGCCATTAATATGTTTTTTATCCGCAGCTATATTTCGAACACTTCCACGTAAAAAGAAACTCTTACGTAACTACCTTATATTCCATTTGTTATAGTTTGGAATATTTTACGACGTCATATGTAAACATGACTTTCTTCGCCATACACATATTATGAACTAAGCAGAGACACGAGTGCAAACAGTGCTACTAGCTGCACGCCAAAATAGATTTCAGGCGACCAAGCATCTGTTTATCACGGAGGCTATGGTAAATCACCCGGATTTTGGCAGAATTTACTATCTGAACTTCCCAGCGTTGAATTACGGGCTAGGTGTAAAGTTATTCCAGATTGATGATGCTGGGAAAGAAAGGCTCCTAGAATTTCTGAGTCACTCTCTGTCAAGTGCAGAGAGGGCGTACACTGTAACAGAGAGGGAATGTCTTGCGGTTGTGTGGGGGCTCGGTAAGGTGCGTAATATTGTGTTAGGCCACCAGATAGTGGTTTTGTCTGATCATTACAGTCTGTCATTTTTGTTGTCATGTAAGCTTATGGGCAGTCGGTTAACTTGGTATCTGTCGTTGCAGGAATATAATCTCTCTAACCAGTATGTGTTAGGTCATGATAATCAAGACGCAGTATTGTTAAGTAGGGTGATTGTAAAGAGTGACGGTGTCGTGGTAGAGGAGAAAGTTAAATCTGGTTTGGTTGTGGCTCGTATTACAGTGAAGGTAGACCGTAATTTGGCCGCAAAGTTTCATGACATTGGTATTGCGCAGCGTGATGAGACAGTTTGAGGTGATGTAATCAGTATTTTGGAGGTACACAATGGTGACTTGGTAGATCCGGCAGTTAGTAAAATATTGAGTTGGTAATTCTTGAATGACGGAGTCCCTTTCTGTATGGCAGATTCTGAGTCTGGTAGTTGGCGCATTTGTGTTCCGAAAGCGTGGGTTAGAGCTCTGATTGGGCACTGAAAAAATGGACAAAAAATTAGAATGCAAAAAAACATTGAAAATGAAACGACAGTTTTGTGTGCAGTGCAGTGAGAAGGAAAATGCACTGGTTTTAAGTTGTCAGAAAAATAGTTCCAACTTTAAATATATTAAACAAGGCTCTGCCGGATGATGGGGTTTTGGATTGCAGTAAAGAGCTTTTGAGAAAACTGCCAAAGAAGATAGGATTTTGTTGGAAGAAGTGTCAGTCAAGGAGAAAGATCGGCCTAGTAAGGGCCATTATTCGGCCAAATCTAACGAAGGTAATGTGACGTGCACTGGCACGTAGCACTTACTTGGCCTCTTATCATACAGTAATTTCAATTTTTTTTGTCTTAATTAATATTTTTTTTCTCTGTTTATATCAAATTAAGTAGGCCAACTTAACCAGGTATAAGGATGTATACGGTGGGATCCAACATATTAATTGGGGATACGAGTAGAGAAATTTACATTAAAATTTTCCTTTTAATTTTAAATTTAACTTTAAAGCAAGAGAAAAGTATTAAATTTTACGTGTCAATTTTATTGGATTTATGTCGTGTTTGGATTCAATTTAAAGCTAATTTAATTTCAAGCAACTTTTCTAAGTAAATTTTTCTTATATTTTGCCTCGTTTGGATTTTTT
>PNEQ01051650.1:38160-53475 GCA_003012365.1 Medauroidea extradentata
GAATTGACGCGATGCCTTCACATCCTCTTATAAAATACGTTAACGCTCGCCTCCTGTACAAGTGTTTGTTTACAAATACGGCCGAGTGCCTTACCAGTGGTGCCAATCCCATGCACGGACTCTGTAAATATGCACTAAACAGCGATCACTGGAAATACGCACGTAAATATAAATTGTACTGTTGGTTAATGCTTAAAAATGTGTTTTATTAGTATGTAAGTGTTTATGTGTATTAATTATAGTGTTAAACGGCAATACGCGCATTTATAATTCAAGTCGGGAAGTTTGTTTGTATAACGGAGTAAATTTGTACCACGAGAGAGTATTTCCTAAGTGTGAGTGTGGCACACCTGCAGATGCAGACAGCCTCGAGCGGCCGAGCGGCCATTTTGCTAACGGTACTTCAGCCCTTCCCAGGGGTATATAAGGCGGGCGCTGCGCCCAGATAGTGAGTCGTCAGCGGCTCGGCCTTCGGGCCGGGTCAGCCTGGCACCCCGCGAGAGTTCGTTGGCAGCTCCTCTGAGTTCCCGTCTCTCAAACCCCTCCCCGAAGGACTTCTTGCAAATGGAGACCTTCAACCCTCCCTGGTAGTCGACTTCTTGCGAAGGGAGTCCTACCGATTGCATCCGAGGCGACTTCTTGCGAAGGGAGACCCTCAACCCTGTACCTACCTATCCGAGGCGACTTCTTGCGAAGGGAGACCCTCCACCCGGTACCTACCTATCCGAGGCGACTTCTTGCGAAGGGAGACCACCACCTTCCTGTTCCATTCCCTTACCTACCTCACCTGCTGAGAGACTGGAAGGAGGAGGTTTTGTCACCCATCTTCCGCGCCGCGTGCGTAAAGGAGAATACACCCTAAGTTATGTCAGTAATAAAGTGTTGGTACGCACTTCGCTGCCTCGTAAAGTTATTGGAAGATACAGAATGTAGTAAACTTTCCTTGGGATCAGAGAGATCGCCGCATATTTAGCAGTAACCCAGTCTGGCTCGTTAATCCAGTATGTCGACGGCGCAGCGCCTAAAGTAAGAGGCTATTGAATGTTGTTGCAAACCTCTCAGGATCAAAGAGATGATCGCCCCCCAGTTTCGGCCACGAGTAAGGCCTTAATTTTGCCCAGTATCTGGACGGCCCGGAGTGCCATGTAGAATTGTATGCATCATAATATGTCCTGTGGGCTTAGTACTGTCTTTCTAAGTTGTCGTATCATTGTTATTGTTGTACCCTGTTGTCGTATCTCATATTGAGACCCCAGTGCTAAAATGTATGTCATCAAATTATTATTGACATCTAACCCTGATTGTGGACCATGTACCAAAGCTAATGTTGTATTCATCATGCTGTGGCAAGTATTGTAACTTGTGTTAATGAATATAAACACACCATGAAACTGATTTACCTTGTTTTCTCCTTCCATGAGATTAACCTGTGTACCAACCTTGATATCTAATACAAGGCGAGTGATATATGCCTTGCCCTCTGTTTATGTAAAAGATGACACCCTGTGCTAGCAAGTAGAGTTCGTCCTTGTTGGCTCACTCAGTAGTCACTCGCTGAGTCGAGGATAACTCTATCACCACCTACTCTAGAAGAACCACACCAATGTCTCATGCTCTTTACCCCGAAGGTCTTCTGGATACACACACACTGCTCGCATTCAGCAATCTTACTTGCAACCCCGCACATCTAGCACAGTGGGATTCGTGTCAAAGTCGCGGCATTTAATGTGTTGTGTATATGTGAATGCCATTCAACTAAAACACTTAGGATTTTTTTTAAATAAAATACTACACTGTTAACATGACAATGTGTTGTATGCAAAATAAATTTTGAACATATTGAATAATTAATAAAATTAACTAAAATTTTGACTACTATTCATATGTTGTGTTCATGGCTAAAATTACATAGCCTCCCTAGGGCTATTATAAAATAAGCAAACTTAACAGTGATATTACTGAAAGTATTTTAAAGTAGCTTTAATTTGTTGTACCATCATAAATACTGCTCATAATTTTAATAGTCATACAAATCGAAATAAAACTAGTAGGCCTATAGGTAGTTTTGTTTTCTGCAAGTTTACAAACTTTATCGATTTTAATACACCAATAGATAGGCCCCTACTTTACGATTTCTGGTAACACAGGATTTAAATTCTCTTGCACAGTACTATAAATGAACGAAAAATTTTTACAGAGTGCAAATTAGGCAATTAAATCACACTTACCACAACTCTCCGACACTGCAAATATTGTGGATTTGAGAATTAAATCGTACATGGTTGAACATGCAAATGTGGAGTATTTAATCTCTTATACAATATTAATACCACATACCGGTACTTTAAATTTGTGAACAGTTTTTAACATCCGAACGGTTTGGCAAGTATATAAAATCGTAACTGTAAAACCTGCAAAGTTGTATTTCCCAGATGTGAAAGCTGCAATATTCCTACGTTTCACGACTATTAAATATGTGACGTCGATACAAGTACCGGCACTAAAATACGCCACCACAATGACCAAAAGAAACAATTAAGCTTGGCAAAAACCATGTTTACAAACACTACGCAACTACGACGTGTGCTTCAATATTTGCTGGAAAAATTAGAATAAATCGATGGTTCCTTTCAGTTCACAAGATTTGATGAGTGTTCTTGAGCAATTACTACATGGAAGCGGTAAACTGAAAAGCCACTTCAAATTAAAACAGTCTCGTAACTTTTCTTTTCACGAGTCACGACTGCCATTTAGCCAGGAAGACAACAATCAATGCCCGATCGTTTATGGTCGGCAAAGTTAGGGTTACGTTCGCACGATGCGTGAATAATAGGGTACTCTGTAGTGAATAATATAGTACAATAGCTATAAATGAAGCACGCTAGTTCCCGAAACTATCGTGTTACAGTTTTCTTTATTGTATACGACACTGTAAGTCAGATCTACATACCACATGTTCGGTACCGAAATTATGGGATATCAGTACCAAATTTCTTAATATAAACTAACCAAACGGGGAAAAAAATTGGAAAGCTTGAAAATCGCATAATAATTCACATGAATCGTACAACCGTACAATAGGGCACAAAATCGTACATTGTACGAGAAAATCGTAAGAGTTGGCAGCTATGCTACTGTGTAGTCAAGCCAGTGAACCTAACAAAAAATTCAGCAGAAATAACTGCAAACTTGAAAATAAAGTACTATCACCTCTACATGAGGGTAATTTTTTGAACAAAAATAAAATGATAGTCTCAAAACTCCATTATATTCCATTCTATGACTTGAGCAGGAGTTCGAAATGAACAAATGGGCCACAAATTACCAGAAATCTCCCTGATATTTCCCGGTGGCTACAATTTCCCTGATAATTCTAGGTTTTCCAGGTGGGTGGCCACCCTGCACATTTCAGAAGGAAAGTTTGAATAAATCCTTGCACTAAGAGACTTTTCACAAGCATGAAATTCTTATACAGTAGATTTTTGTGCAAAAATCAGAATACGTATTAGTAATTTTTTAAATACCTATCAATATATACCAAAGGCAGATAGACATCTTCTTAGTAAATAAAAATCTCAAGAGAGTAGACACAACCATCCTTAGTCACTAAACAAATGAACACTGAACACACAACAAAAACTGACTTTCCATGAGCACAAAATTGTTTTGAGGAAGCATTTTTCTGAATAATAAGACAATAAATGTGAACTACCAATTTACATCAATAGACATAAACATCTCATAATTAAAACACTTCCAAGAAAGGTATGTACATACATACGACCTTTCCTTGCCCTTCCCCCCTGTAGTGCGCACATGCATACATTAAGTAGACAGCACAGCATTAATAATGTAAATATGTACTACAGTAAAGCAGAAAAGCACAAATTTTTACTGATTTCTCTGGTTTATATACAATTGTTTTAATATCAAGAAAAGTAATGTGAAAACAATCTCTCCAAGTCTGTAGGCAGCATACACGCCATAAAGGTTCACAAAATTGTTGGTAGATAGTGCCACTGTACACTGCCAAGTTCCACCAGAATGAAAGCACACTTTTTATGGTGTTGCTGGCAAAAGTCTCATCCAGAAAATTATGTGTGTAAGTGAAAGTGATAATGAGGAATTGCTGTCACAGCTAGTACAATGCATAAAAATAAATTTGAAGCTCATGGAAAACACCACACGTAAAGATCACAGATAGATTGGTAATCATAGAATGGCTAGATTTCTATTTATTCAACTCTTAGAATAACAGCATGCCTAACATTTGCAATCTGCAGAAATAAACAGAGGTGGCAATCTCTACTTGGTACTTACTAATCATGCATTACAACAGCTGCAACAGTACCTGTTTTCTAGACAGGCGCGTTGTATTACTGCCTTGGATGATGATGTCCCGATCCTCTATGTCCATCCTCTGCTGAAACTGCTGCCGTTGGCGACGCTCCTCTGCCGTCTCTTCCCTGTTCACTGGCCGACCTTCACGCTCCTCACGCTCTATCACCTCCTGCAACTTTTTCTACAAGCACACATAAACTGATTACCACTACACTATAATCTTGTACTCTACTCCTCCAATACGAATAGAACCATTTCTCACAATTAATAGCTTTGAATCAACTCAACATTTTCAGTAGAGTACTACATAGGTACGCACTTACAAGCATTAATTGTTAAGATTTCCCACATATTTGATAAGTTTTCTGTTTGCTAATAGCTATTTCAAACAGACCTTGTGTCACGTTGGGGTTGTTGTTACTGCACCACGTTGTCGTACTGTCAAAATAATTCAGGCTCAGAGACTAAAGCTATGTAGTAACAGACTAGGTATCTTTCCATGCCCTTGCGAGCTGGGTCTGTTGTAATGAACTGAACAGGTCAGCCAACTCGCTGAATTCTTATACCGTATTCGCCCATGTACACCGCACACCTTTTTTCCCGAATTAGAATGCCCAAAACGAGGGTGCGCGGCTTACATGGGTAATTTAAGTTTGAAGTTCGTGCGCACGTGCGGGAGGGAGGCTTGGCAACGCTGCGGGGGTGGTGCGGCGGTGGAATGTGTTACGAACTCACGTGTGCAGCTAATAGTGTTCTCTGCATGTAACTGATTAGCGTTCAGTTATCTTAGTGCTTACGTTGATAGTTCGGGCAATAAAAATGTCAAAACGATTGCTTTCATTTACAGTGGGAGAGAAACTGAAGGTGATAAAAGAAGCAGAAGAGTTAGGAAATTGCGCGGCAGGCCGTAAGTACGGCATTGCGGAGTCGTGTATCAGAGACTGGCGGAAAATGAGAAACAGCAGCGATGACGAAGGTGGTACCTAATGATGATGACGATGACGTACCAGTTTAAAGACTTTTTTTTATTTATACCAAAGACTTTATATTTTTTTCATCTACAGAATCTATTTGTACATAGCTGTATTTATTGTGAGTGATACATGCAGAGCTAAGCTTTTTATTCACTGAAAACGTCTCGTGAAGTGGTGATACACGTGAAGTGTTTGTATTGCTTTTGTGCTGCGACTGTACCAGCTGACCTTGACAACTTCCGCTCGCTTACTCACGTGTCCGAGCGCGCCCACATACACACACACACACGAACTGGCTGGTGCCATGTTGCTGGCATGTAGCGCTTGCCACTTGGAAGCAAAAAAGGCAAAAAGCGGATGTCAACCTCTCGTTGCGGCAAACTCGGTTCCGTGCATTAACATCCGCCTCATTTACGAGGCATTGATTTATTTTAAAGACGTGGCTGCTATATACAAATAAATACAGTAGGTGGGCACAATTTTTGTTTGTTTGATTGTTTTGCCCCATAATAAATTTTTTCTATCCCAAAAAATTTATTTTTTGAAAAAAATTTTTTTCCCCAAATTTGTCATCGAAAAAAGGGGTGCACGGGGTACATGGGCGAATATGGTATTTGTTTGTCTCGACTAGTTCTGGTGTGTACAGGCCAAGTTGCAAAACAAAGTACTCGTCTCGATCATCCCTCACGACATGGCAGCAAAGGATGAATGACACCACGGATATAGGTAAACACTATAGCCAGTCAACAGCACAGCAGCAGACAGCACGAGAACTAAGATGGAGATAGTGTTTCACTGTTCTGTCAGAATTCGCCACTGTGCAGCATGAAGGATACTTTAGCATGCACCAGAAAATAAAAATACATTACTGACTAAACAAAAAAATGGAGTCAAGTTAATGTCACACACTTTTTGTAATAATCAGTTTGATGAGTGTAGTGTTTTGTTATTTATAAAGCAAGTGCTCTTATGTTTGATCATACTACTGATAAGTGCAATGACTTCAACATGCTTAGTTTAGCTAAAAGTGGTGAGGTTATAATGTTTAGCATAATAAAACCAAAGCATCCATTAAAAGATTTTTGACAAGAAACACAAAAATAAAATTTTTTCCTGTTAACTTTAAAGACAGATAATTACTGGCTTTGTTCTATATTACACTGTACATTTGCCATGTGTCTTTGACGTGGCGGCAGACATCCATAATTTGTGTGCGCTCTAAAGTGGATTACTTAAAAACTACAATAACATTTATTCCAAAGTAGGTACGTATTTATGCCACTTTTAAATGCAGTTGTTTACTTTCCAACACTGGGCATTTGCTGGGCTGCGATACGATCTGCTGACAGCTAGACATTTTTTTTTTGTTTAGTGCTCTTTGCTTCTTCAGTTCCATCCAATGCTATTGCATCTGAAGAAATATAGATAAAAGAATGTAAGGCAGATGAATTGACAAAATAGAGACTAAAGATAATTGACATTAGCGTGTCCTCTCATTCACTGTCCTTGCTGCTAACCACAAAGAACTCAAGGCTTGGTTGTAAAACATGACCTGTGGCAAACTAGGCACAGATAAGCACACATAGTGTGTGTGACCAAGAGATTTAAGAGGTGGGAAGAGACTTGCTTTGGTGTCGCATGCATGGTCTAACCCTCAAGGCATGTGCTGCAAGTTATTTTAACAGTCCATTCTGGCCATTTTTGTGAACTTCTTTTGGTTGTTTTGTAACTGCAGCTTAGTGATTTGAGTGACCATTTATATAATTGTTGCATACTACAACACATATTTTACATAACCTATCCTATCTAACTTTTATTTGGAGGGGATTGAGAACACTGCCAACAGTTGCACTGTTATAGTAGCTGATATCGTAGTACCGGGGCTCAACCGTATTGTAGTTCAGACTAGAGGGATGCTCATGTATAATGATATAGCAGACAAGTGAAATACTTATTTCACAATGGTGACACTCAGCTCATGTACTTACAATGCAGTCAGTTGTGTCGAAGTAGATAAAGCAGAGGTTGACCTTGTGGCAGGACAGCTTTCCGCGGTCGTCCAGCCCCAGGATAATGTTGTGACGCAGCAGGTGCTTGTTCACCTGTGCCATGCACTGCTCCAAGCTCTTGTTCAGCTGTAACACAACACGTACCCTCTGCACCGCAGCTCTCATTTCTCACTAGCTAACAATCCTCAGCTCTCTCTTATTAGACTGTAATCAGGAGCAAATAAAGGTTAATTCTCACCATCCACATGTCCCCTGGGAGCCAGTGTCTCCTCACGCTCTTACATTACACTCGTGGTTGCACACACTATCTTCTCTATCTCAACTTGAGGCTTGTGATTTGACTCACAGGTTTTGCAGTTATATTGTTTCTTAACAACTTACTATGCTATAACTAGAAAATATCTTCAATATTTCGTAAATTTTGATGAGGTGATTTCGTTGGATTTTTCGTAGGTTTTCATGTCATTTCGTCATAAATTTTGTAAATTTTGTAAACTTCTGAAAAATATTTTGGAGGTACCTATTGAAAATGTGTGCAAAGTATCGTACTTTTAGCTAAACATTTAAATAATATAACTTTCTTTACACAAATATGTTAACAGAGTGGATAAAAATCTACCCATTTGATGGTTGGATTATAGGCACATAAAACACACCAATACATATGAATGGAACGGGGGATACAAGTTTACAAACATTAGATGCAAGAATAAGCTATTATCGGTATTATTTTTCTGAAGTAAAATCAGACAGTTTCTAAAAACAATGCAGAAAATTCAGTGCTTAATATTTGGTTATGTTTAACGTATGTTTTCCATTAAGCCTAACCAATTATTTAAACTGTGAGATAAATTTATTTACGTCATAATTTATGGCACTGCATCGGTATTAATTACTTGAAGTTACAAGTTACATACCATAAAAACTGAAAGACTTTGAACCCGTTGTTTTCACTCTTTTCTGTCACCGGAAAATTTATGCTGAATTATTTCAATAGTTCTTTGCATTTTACTGCGAAACGTCAATAAAATTTGCTGTGTGTCATTTTCTGAGACACCAATTCTGGCAAATTTTACGTTACATGATCATTACAAACGTAAATGTTTTTGTTCGTAATTAATGTTGCCGTAATAAACTACATAATAATATAATATTTATTTTATAACTAAGAATTTGCTTGCATGCATGTGTGTGTGTGTATACATACATACATGCGCATGCACGCATGCGCACACACACACACATACACACACACACAAAAAACTCTACATTTATTATGGAGGTTTAGGAAACAACACTAGACCCCCAATTTTACAAATATTCACGGTTCTTCTCATCACATTCGTAAAATTGCTACCTTCGTAAAAACAACAACTGCTTATTTTACCCCCACACCCCAACCCTCAAATTTTAAAAAAGCATTATTTTCGCAAAGTGCCTCTAATCGGGCCCCGATTTTCGTAGCGTTTTGCGGGAAATTACTTAATGTAATAATAGAAACTCTTCTCGCGAACAAGAGCCCAACTTCTGTAATGTTTAATGGAAAAATAAGGCAAGTGACAGTTAAAATATAAATTTATATCAATAGCCAGATGTCTTATGATCAAAAGAACACCGCTGAACAGTAGATATGACCAACCCTTGTCCCCAAAAAATGAGAAAACAGAGCTTCCAAATGCCTTCTAGCAAGTGCTGCAAAGTCATTTTTCGATATTTTTGTGCAGTAAACCAGACAATATATTAATAAAATAATAATTCCAATAGACAGTGTTCTTCAAAAAAAAAAATATATATATATATATATATACACACGCACACGCACGCGCACATGCACACGCCCAAACACACACGCATGCACACACATGCACACACACACGCACACACACACACACACACATACATACACCGAAAATTGGTAGCTACAATTTGCCATTGACACCAACACAAATTTTAACGCACTTGTACACAGGTACTCATTACTAGCCAGCACATTGCCCATGTAAATTATTCACTGGAGTAAAGGAAAAAGCTGATGTATTTACTCATTGTACTGTTGTAAATAATTTCAATATTAATTCAAAGTTACGTCAAAACAATTCTGTGATATTTTATACTACGCAAGTTAATTATTTTAAAAAAAGTATGAATCATCGAACACAAATATAGGTAGAAGTAGTGTAGAGTGCAATGTTTCTACACATGGATGATTGGTAGCGCAATCACTGTCCTCTCATGATGTGAAATGCACATTTTATGACAACGACACACAGTGATGCACTGTTCAAGCAAAATATGTGTCAAGTTAATCATTTTAAGTATATACGGTGTTAACTTAGTAAAGAAAAATTAATTTAATGCTATTATTGGTGGTATTCCTGTAAGAACGTAAACGCTAGAGGTACGTCACTTTCGCAGATACATTCCAGGTCAGGTTGAACGCCAATTATGTATACTTCTTTGTCATGTCTGTGACTTGCTGGCGGCTATTACGAAACGCCTTTGACTACTGCAAGCCAGTAGTAAACAAGGAAATAATGTGTAGGGCCATTGCTTGCTTCCCGCTTGTAATGTTATAAGCCAATAGACAATTGAATGCGGCCAGTGCGTATATAGGGCTGACAAGTCTAATCTGCTGCCAGATGAATCCACAAAATTGACGCACCTCTCGTAAACACCATCGGCGCGAGGCGAGAGAGGCATGACTTGGAGACATGGAGGAATAGTCTAGAAGATGGCAGTGCTATAGTAGGGGGAGGGCGTATGCGCATGCACCCACGATATCACACAGCAAGACTGACTGCTTCACGTGTCACTTATTTAGTCGAAAGTCAGTATTGCATATCAGATTGCATCACCTCCACTGTCTTCAAACCATTTCTTTTTAAGGCTCGGTTTCAGTCAGCCAATATGGTACTGCTTGGTGTAGACAAATTTATTTTTAAATAATTTATGTTGCAACTTCTTTTATTTGAGCCTTTTTTATTTTTTTGAAGGGTCCTTAGAATGGCTTCATAAAACTGCTGCAGTCATTCGATCAACAGTACTGAACACAATGCCTACTAAACATAAGTGTTCTACTAGTTGCTTACCTCAAATCTGATACAACTTATGGTTACGTCACAGATACTAGTATAGGTCATTCAGGATAAAGTCAGAACTAAAGATTTAAACATTAAAAAAATAGGGTCAGGTGGGGTAATTCTGAATTCGGGGTGATTGTAAACAGTAGGGAAATCTTTATTTTCAGGCAGAGGATGTTGGTTAGAATGTAACTGAATGGACCCATCAAGTGAATTTCAATGAGAACATCCACACTATGTGCGTATAGGTAAAACAAAATTGGTAGGTGTTGAAATTTTTAAATTTGAAGTCGATTTGAAGTAACTACAGCTACTTAAAGTTCGCGCTTTTAAACCCCAATGGAAACGTGCAGTGACGTCACAAGCCATAGTACACACGGAGCCTTGGCAAGCTAGCTGACTGCTGTCGCACTCCGGCGGAATGCCAGACTACGCTTGGTCAATATAAAACTACTTTTAAGTCTGTTATGGTGGTTCGTTTGATTATACGTATGTAGTCAATTATAAAATGTAACAAATGTTATATTTCAAAGGTATTCGAGTCAGAGGTTTTATAAATGTTTAGTGTTATGCAATAATACATTTAATAAACCTGTTTACTGGCGCAAACCTTTACTATATTTAATACCCATATATTTACTTTACAATAGAACCACACCAAGTGTCGGCCACGATTGTGCAATGGTTACTCTCTGGGTTGATATTGAAAAACTTAGTGAGTTCAATAATCTTTTGTCTTAGTATAGTTTTTTTTTTTATTATTATTATTTTACATGGAACCATCGATTATTTATCCAAATTTAATATCTTGTATAATCAATAGTATTCTGAATTTCATTACAGATGTTTGGTTCATATGCAGTACATAAATTTATACAGCAAAGAATACTTCTGGACTATTGTGTGGTTTTGGTTTAGCGTACCGCAAAAAAATTGCTATTTATGTTATATAACAGTGTAGCATAAGCCTACTGCAGTAATATTTACCACTAATGACGTGTTCATTACGTAATATGTGAAGTAACGAGTGATTGAACATGCACAAAATAAACACATTTAGCCTAAATGCAAGCTTAACCATATATGACCTAATATTTTAATGCAGGTGCACTATCCTACTAGATCACATAAAATATCACTTTCGCGATTCACATTCAATTTAAATCGCTGTTTCTTCCGTGCAAATATGCCATTTCAGAAATCGTATTAATATGGTTGCGAAAATGGAAAATATATGGTTTAAAAAAAATAATAAAACATTTTTGTATCTGACGCTTGTAAAACTATCTGAATTTTAAAAAGAATACATGATTACGTGGGTTTTGAACCCCGATCCCTCAAAGTAACAGCCAAGTACCGTAACCAATCCACTACACTTTACCCACTAAGTACCATGCTAGCTTAAGTCTTTTTATGACTCATGCTGGCTGTTATGGCTTGTGACGTGGACCAATTAAAATATATTTTCGGTCGCCTGCTGCTTCCCCGAATTTTGCTTGCTTCCCATTCCTAAACTATAGTGTTTAGAAGAAAAATTATTTTTGGTATCTTCATATTTCTTCATTTTTAACAATATAACGTACATTTCAACGTACAGTATTTAAAATTTCATGCAAGAGGTCCATTACCTTTGTAACTTCCCTCCAAAAGTGCAACATGTCTTTGGAATTATAGGTGGCTGTTATATGGTGGAATTTTGTGGTTGTGTTTTGATATGCTAAAATGTTTGGTAAACAGATTTGCAAGACTTTGAAGAAATCTACATTTTGAAAGCAAAACAAGCTGTTTGTGAACAAGAACTACCCCTGTATTAACCATTTACAGTGTCAGGTTAAGTTATTCATGTGCTAGGCCGAAGCTGTATTCAATTTACATTTACCCCACTAATTTTTATGATGGGGTAAATGTAAACAGAATGTTGGGGTGGATGTAAACAGGATGTTTGGTTAATCTACATTATTTTTTAGTTTATTATTAAAATATTGGAACTAATTAATTTTGTTGCAGATGCCACGAACTTAGGTGAAAAAAAGACCAGGACCAGCTTATTCAGAGGAGGATTTAGTAAGAGCAGTAAGGGATGTAAAAAATCTTAACTGCACATTTTCAGAAGCCCAGGAACGCTATGGAGTTCCAAGAAGTGTTATATTTCATCGGATAAAAGGTAGGAAAGTTTCTATAGATAGGTTAGGTACTGGTGGTCCTAAACATTATCACTTCACGATGAAGTAGACTTGGTTAATTGCATTAAAGCTAGAGCTAGAATGGGTTACCCGTGCAATAAGGACGATATTCTCATCATTGTTGCTAAATATGTTCGAGCAAACAATATGAAAACACCATTTAACAATGGTGTTCCAGGAAATGACTAGTACTATTGCTTTTTACAGCATCATCCTACTTCATCAATTAAAAAAACCAGTACTTTTGCAGGAAAGTAGGATGGAAGCCAGAAAACGCAGTAATATTTACGACTTCTATTCTGACCTAAATAACGTTGTTAGTAAATGTAACCTAAATTCTGAAGACAAGGCATGTTTTGTTTTAAACTGTGATGAAAGTGGTTTTTCTTCTGATCCTAAACGTATGAAAGCAATTGGAGAAAGGGTGACACCTTTAGTCAAAGTAACTGGTGGTTCTGGTAGGGAATCAACACAGTATTAGCTACTGTCTCTGCAGATGGAGAATATTTACCACCATTCATTGTATTCAAGGGAGCAGGTGTTAAAGCTAGATGGGTTTCACCTGATTCATATCCTGGAACTGTGTATTCTGCCTCTTCACATGGGTGGATGGAGGAACCACAGTTTTTTGAATGGTTTAGTACTGTTTTTGTACCTCACGTTAAGAGACTTAGGGAAACTAAAGACTGTCCAAATCAAATGGCATTGCTTTTGTTTGATGGCCACGGGAGTCACATTAGCTACAGAATTTTAAAAACTGCAATGTAAACAAGATACAGTTGATTAAATTACCTAGTCACCTAACAGACAAACTACAACCACTTGACAAATGTATTTTCGGTCCTGTAAAATGTTTATGGGAAAAGAAACTGATAAGTTTTGGCAAAAAAACTACTTGGAATAAAAGGCATTTGCAGACTGTCAAAATGTGAATTTTCAACATTATTAGGCCAAGTGTGGAAAGAAGCCATGAAATGTGAAAATATTGTCTCTGGTTTTGTATTGACAGGAATTTTTCCAGTTGATGCAAGAAAATTCCCTGAGTCTGCTTTTATTTCAAAAGAACTACATGGATATAAGAAGAGCAAGGCTATTGGATCATATTCAACAACCAGCAGCACTGCTCACAACTGTATTGACCAGAGAGGCCAACTATAGCCCTCATCTTTGCCTATAACATCTATTAACCAGAATGACCTACAGCTCTCATCTTTGCCGGTAATATCTGCTGACCAGAGAATCCTACAGCCCTTGTCTTTGCCAGAAATATCTGCTGATGACAGAGGTCTGCAGTCCTTATCTTTGCCAAGAACATCTGCTGACAGAGAGGCCCACAGTCCTTATCTTTGCCAGGAACATCTGCTGACAGAGGCCCACAGTCCTTATCTTTGCCAAGAACATCTGCTGACAGAGAGGCCCACAGTCCTTATCTTTGCCAAGAGCATCTGCTGATGACAGAGGTCCGCAGTCCTTATTTTTGCCAAGAACATCTGCTGACGAGAGAGGCCCACAGTCCTTATATTTGCCAGGAATGTCTGCTGACCAGATAAGCCTACAGTCGTTGTCTTTGTCAGGAACATCTGCTATCCAGATAGGTAGGTTTATTTAGAGTCTTCATGTTTTCCAGGAACATCTACAGACCAGTTAGGCCTAAGATCTTTAATGCAAAACTGTGCTTCCCCAAATAGACTCAGATCTTTTGAAAGAAAACAAACACCAGCTGAAACACCACAGCCAAAATCAATCCCAATAACACCAACTGGAATCATTGATATATTTACATCAGAATTTAAAAAAAACTCAACAATTTGTGATGTCTACAGAAAGTGCTGTAAAGAGAGACAGATGGATACCTCACCTGAAACCTGAACGATATGGAGAAGTTTTAACAACTGAAGAGGCTCTGGCAAAAGTTAAAAAAACTGAAGAAAGTAGAGAAAGAACCAAGAGAAGGAGTGAACAACAAAGTAAGAACAGTGTTGAAACATAAAATACTAACAAGTCAAAAGGAAAATTAAATTTTGGGCAAAAGACAAAAAGAAAATTAAACAAGATGTTGTTTATGATGATGACTCATATGAAAATGTACAGTCGTATGCATTAAACATTTTGGATGAAAGTACCATAGAAGTGACTTATGAAACGCCACAGTGGCAAAAGATTCAACCAGGCATTTTTGTTCTTGTTGATTTTCTCGGAGGTCCAAGAAACAAAACTCACTAAAAATATGTTTGTTGTGTACAAAGTGTTGGTCAATATGGAGAAGTTAATATACAGTAATTGGTAGGGACACGATTTTATGGTGAATCGTGATAAAACGAAATAACACCGAAATTGACCTCAAAACGTGAAATAAAACGAATTCGGGTTAACACCACGAAATATCACGAATTCCTGCAAAATTGTTATTAAGTCCGGCCATGCTGATTTATTTACGATTAAACAACAATGGCGATATATATTTTTTTAATTGTGGTTGATAATTAATATTTAGGTAACAATTAAACAGTTTATTCCGACAAAATAATGAGAGTCACGTACGTACCGCGCCATAATAATGTAATGTTTACAAACAGGTGATGCTTGCCACCATGTTGAATGCTTGCAGTTCACGTTCACGCTTGCCGTTTACGGTATTTACAAGTGATATATAAATACCATAATGATTTGTGTGTCTATTATTTATACTGTAGTATCAACGATGGAAAATACGTAGCAGCGACAAGGT
>PNEQ01051651.1:8860-45929 GCA_003012365.1 Medauroidea extradentata
AAACCAGCACATGTAACAAGGAAGCATTATAATTGGGTCTTCAACGGATTCGTTTCCTTTGTTCCAATTATAAGCACCAAAGTGTAAACAAGCGAACACGGCGGCAAGAGTAACTGCTGGCGCGATCTAGCGGCGACTAAGAGCACTAGGAGACGGCAGCGCTTTCTACAACTTACCTGTCAAACTACTAGAGCCAGACGCACGCTACCACCATCTAGCGAGTTCTTTCCGCAGTACTAGAATGCTGCAAAACCAGAGCTACATTCTCTAAATTGGTATATAGTATTTTTATTTTAATCGAAATAAAAGCAAAGGCTCAGAAATTTTAATAAAGAAATTAAACACGTAGAAGTGCAAGAATATAATTACTACTATGAAAATGATTGGGCAGCCTACACATATTATTTAATTAACTTTACACTGTTAATATGGCTAATCAAGGTTGAGTGCACAACAAATTTGTTAGATAATTTGTAACTTCCAGTACAGATTTTACCGCACTCAAAGGTTAATGTCTGGGACTACGTTGATTTTATTTTAATTATTCCTGAAAATTCAGTTACCAAAACCACACGCACACGCTACATTATAAATAGGTACAAATGATACTAAAAATGTCCAGAACCGGACATTTATAATTGTTTCAGCAACAGATGAAATATTTTTATAAAATGAGCGTTATCTCGACCTACAAAAGTAACCATACAACATACACACCGGTAGCCAGCCTACTTTGAAGGGGGGGAAATACTTGTGATAGAAGACCGGTATACACAATCGATTCGTGTTAGGACCTACCAACACTTTCAGATGCTATTATAATAAAAATTACATTATGTAAAAGTGTCGGACAGCATTTCAAGGTTGTCTAAGGAAAAGGAAATCCGTATCTCCACTTTCCAATCTGCGCGACCAAAATTTTACTATCTCCGGCAATCTACAACCTGTCATTGTGTCAAACTAATGAACACATGTAGTTGAGACATTCAAAAGTAAAACATCAGCTGGATTAATTACAATATTTCTCTAAATTAAAAATTAAAAAATACAATAATTTAGTCTGACCTTACGAAACTATTACAAAGACAAGCGGGGGTATATAGGTCTAACATAAATAATTCAAATTACGAATAAACAATTACACTGGACGAACCATCATAAACACCTCACCCCCAAATCTACCACGACCTCCCATATTACCAGTAGCTCTCTCACCTGTATGTCGGACTAAGGTTAATTCTACTACAGGTTAGAAAGATCAATGTTATAAGTTTGGCATAGGGAAAATTTCTGCCACTTGAGCGCTGGTGTCGCTAGTGCACCAAACTGACCAATCACAGAACTTTCCTGAATTTTAAGTTACATAAATTGATAATTTAAAACGCCAAATCGGTTTCTTTTCACTTTAAAATTAAATTAAATTACGAATATAATTTCAACGTTTATTTATATTTAATTTTACTACGGTTTCGTATTTTTCTGGTCTCTTAGCGATTGAAGCGAAACTAGTGGCAGAATTATTCCCTGTGCCAAGCTCTCCCATAAGAAAAAGTATTTTCTTTCTTACCTGTAGTATAATTAACCTTAGTCGGACACGTGGGCCCGTGTAACTTCAGTAAATTTTGACAGTTGTTTGGGAAATTACTGTAAACTGTACACAGTAACGATGCAAGACAAAATTTACTGCACATAGGCATCTCTGGTGCACTTTAAAAACAAAAGTGTCTGCTTACATTGACGTAAAATATGTACAAAAAGTAGGAAAGAAGGGTACGCAAAACTGTGAAATTACTGAATTACCTAGAGTAAAGCGTACATTAAACATTTTATACGCGCTATTTTTTGAGTCTCTAGGTGACATTTACTTCTTGAGTTTTACTATTGTAATCAGTGGCGTAGCCAGAAAAGGGGGTTGTGGGATGGACGGAAGAGGCCAGAGAGACAAACGCCTCCACAAAAAAATTTTTAAATTTAGACAATCATAAATAATTTTATTATTTTGTCTCTGGCAGTGCTAACGTTCGAAATATTAAACATATCATTTGCCAGTTGCGTGTATTCTTAAATACGATAAAATATACGCAATATTTTTCAATGACATATTCTTAGCATTTTTCAAAATCATATTTGGCCCCTTTCAAAAGTGAAACCTGGCACGCCACTAATTTTAATATTGATTTTTTAAAGTAAGTTTTTCTGAACGCTCAACGAACAGCCTACATTTCGTGAAATGAACATCGGTCTCTTCGGGTTTCAGACAAAAAAAAAACGCCCAGTACAAGAACATGTTCTGATCAATCCGTCTATAATTCACAAACTCGTTACTTTTTAAACCGATGCTGACACTGACTGAGGCAAAAGGGCAATCGATAAACAATACGAACCACATCCTCTCAACACCAGATGTCAAATATTTAGTTAACTACTACTACTACAAACAATGGGTGCTTATCGGTTCATCAACTTCTGCAATCACACCCCGAATAACGTTCAAATGAGATAGCAAAAGTAAAGCATTCCACCTTAGGTAGTAACTACTTCCGTTACTGTAACGGTTTCCTGTCAAATGATCACGAAGTGCAGTTCGCATCAAAGTTATACGAAAAAATTAAAAACCAACCATCACTCTTTAAAATCAGTGAAGAATCAGTCAAGATGGTTAAATGAATTAACCACAACGTTTAGAAGAGAAAAAAAAACGATCAATTAATTTACTGTACTGCCTGAAAATATTATACATAAGTTATATACAGAGAGGATAGAGCACTGACCATTCATTTGTTTCCTTCCGTGGCAAAAATCACATTTGTTATTTTTATTTTCAAACATTTTATTTATTTGCTGATAGAGCCCCTGAGCAGTGCCCTTCACTGGGAGCAATTAAGTACAAATAGTTATACATAGAATGACAGTCAGTAGTGGTGTTTCTCACACTAAAAATAAGGATTTAAACAAGCAATCAACACCATACATAAGCAAACTGTACAAATTACCTTTACAACGATCTCAAAAATATTGCAACTTCTTACTATCCTAATACAACTTCATTAATATCCTCAAAACAGAACCTTGTCAGACATTATAACATAGACATACAAACAGCAGACGTAAGTTATTTCATTAAAATTTTTGAAAGTGTATTTACACACATTTAAAAACCAAGTTGTTCAATTTCCCTCAAATTTCGAAAGAAGAAATTCCTAAAACGGGAAGTCGATTTACAAACCGATGGACAAGTACTATAATATCCCGTGTATCTTACATTGGAAGTCCACTCTAGATGTAAAGGGCGCCACCATATTGTGTTGTTCTGAGCGTAGAGATACAGAAGCGAAGAAAGAATGGCTTATGTTAACCTCGAAAGCAACACACACCTGAAACTATGCTTAGCTTCTGTAATTTTTAAAATGCAGCACGCTTATTAGAAACATGATTTTGGGGTCCCACAAGATGGCTAAAAAATTATTTTCTTTACTGCTATATTTTGAATTGGTAAAACCCAACACTAGTGCAAGCGTTGTACTTTACAAGAAACTTTCCCTAAATAACATTGTAGGGTTGCCGCGAATATAAGCGAAGCTGTTACCGTCGAGTATGGATAGCTGAACATTATCGCTTCACTGTCTCCACGCATCAAACGCGGAGTGAGTGAAAGAATTTGGTCAGCTCTCAACATCGAGGTCTTCAGCGCTGGCGAGGGGTGACATGAGGTGAGTATGGAGCAGCGCCGGAATGAATTTGGGGGGGGGGGGGAACGGGAGACCCCCGAGAAAGCCCGCCGACCAACGGCATAGGCACGATTCCCACATGCGAATCCGGGGACGAACCCCGCCGAATCGAACCCGGATCGCCTTGGTGCGAGGAGAATGGTCTGACCATTCGGCCACTGCGGCCCCATCTAACGTGGAAAATTACCTGCAGTAGGAGGTTCTCGATCAACAGAGCACTTTTGAAGGCCCACTTACTTGTTATCGTCTCAATTTATAGTTTCCTGCCGCTTTTTAATGTAAACAAATACTTTTAAGTAACAATCAATTCCGTTTTTCCAGACAAGGTGGTCGTCAAAAGTGCTACTTTATCACTAACGACCTATATATATATATAGACATCTCAATGAACTATATTGATTAAATAGTCCCTCACACAGACTGGCATCTAGATAAAGGACAAATTCATCACTTACGAGCATGGGCCAACTGAAGTAGGGATGGAGTATGTTACATAACATTCACAACGCGATAGCGACGTCTTTAGAGCCAATCAAATGGTACCTGACGTCGCCCACGCATCGCCTTGGAACGACAACGGCGCGAGACGCGCCCACGGAGACGCAGTGACATTAAACGAGCGACGACCTTGGTGTATCGCCGAAGACACGAGACGCGACACGACGGGCAAAGACTACACACTTGTCACACGCAGTGTTGCCAAGCTTACACTACTATTTCCCTCGCATTTATAACATTAAAAACCGTGGTAGACGGCACCCTAAGTACAAAAATGGGGGAAATGTTCACACAGCGGGATTAAGGATGTTCAAAGTGCGATAAAATCATTATTTTATATTTTTATGAAATATCGCTAGTTTCGTAGACGATACTTGTTAGTGTAGTTTCTTCTTACAAAATAATTTTAGCTCGCATAGTTTTCTCATAACGGTGCGTCAAAGTTAAATTTGCATGTTCTGCTGCCATGCAAATACTGAAAACCAGTTTACTTATGTAAGTGAAATAATTCACAGTGAAATAAAACATTCCATGGGCTTCGTAATAAAACATTAAGAAATATCCCGCGAAATAATTTTATATATATTTTTTAAAATGTTGAATTTTGTAAATTTGTTTTGGACATTAATGATTTTTCAAAAAATTCAAAGTATGGCATTGTAGGTTTTTAAAGGTTTTATTGCATAGCTAATAGGATGTAAATTTACAGTGAATTATTTCGTTTGGGTAAATTGATTGATTTTCACTATTTGCATGGCAGTGCAACAAGCAAATTCTGACTTTGACACACCGTCACCAGAGAAAACTATGAGATTTCAAATTGTATTGTAAGAGGAAACTGTATTCACAAGTATCGTCTACAAAACAGACACTATTTCATTAAAATATAAAATTATGAATTTATCCCACCTGAAAACCCTTAAGGCGGCCGCCTACCTCACGTTTCAAATGCGCCGCAGTTAAAAGTTTTTTTTTTCTGCTAAACAATTCCACGAGTGCCCATTGCGCCAACGTAGGAAAAGAAAACGCACTTCAGACAAGGTCCTAACCTCATTGTTCACACGCTATGCTAATTAAAAAACACTGTTTCTAAGCCCTCCAACACGGCTAAATACGGTTTTTTCAGACTGCCGTACTTCAAAATGTACTAATCGGATGTATGTGAAACTCAGATTGCGACCTGCACTGAACTTTGCTGCATGCTTTGCACCGATAAAATTATATTTTCACCGCTTAATGTCCCATAGTAAATATGGTTTTGCGGGAACATAGCACACTATTTCAGAGCTCGTATCGTTGAGGCGATGCGGCATTTGATGCGCGTTCCAAGGTCGCCCTTATGTTTCCGTCATTTCTGAGCCTCTGACATGCAGGTAGGTGGCGCCCTCAAAACAGCACATTCGAGTTGAGAAAATAATTGACAAAAATTGGGCTCTCACACGCCTTTTAGCGACGTGAATACGTGGCTAGCGAGGCATGCAAGACAAAATAATGCGATAACACTGTCGTAAACAGGGCACTCAGGATTAAAACACATTCGTTTCTGTTATTGTCAATACAAACACGCTGGGCTGTAAAGTTTTATAGGCGCGACACCGTTCGTGCGGTGTATATACGCAGTTGTTCCACGCAGTACGTCGCGATAACGTCCTTGTCATATTGTCGACTGTGACCTGTGCGGTGTGGCGGTCACGTAGTCTTCTGCGACAGCTGTGATAAGTTCAACATTGTCGTACAAATGTAATTAAAGTTTGTGACTGGTAGATAAATAAAAGCTGAAAACATAATTGATTACTAAGTTATTTTTGAAGCCAATATGGATAAAACTCTCAATGACAATCCTAGATAATATTATTTGCCAACTTTATGAATAAATATTTATTCAAAATTATTAATTCGTTACGCGAGATCTCTTGCGCCGCCGTTAAATGCACCAGGTTCCGGCGTCAGAGATTGTGCCTCAGAAGTTCGTAACACTGGAAACAATTTTGTTTAAAACGTTCGCTAAGTCTATTGTCTAGGATTGCTATTGTTTAATTTTAGCAAATTGGCTTCAAGAAACCTACAATTATAGATTAATGCTCTTAGCGTTGAATTATGTACCACGCCCTCTTAACATCACCCTTTCCAGGATGCCCAATGGAAAAATCATGACAAAACAAAATACAAAATGTTGACTCTTTTCGACTGTAAAATGCCCAGAAATTCATTAAAATGTCGTCTTCAACATCACATGTTGCATCCATCCATTTAGCACAATGGTTTTTTATTAGCAGCACGATTATTGAATGAATATAAATAACGCGCACGAGATACCAGTCACGTGTCCAACGCCGCAAGATGATTCTTCACTTAGTACGCCTACCACTGCTAAGCCTATTATAACGTAATTTTTGATTATTGTTAAATAACTCGTACAAAATACTCTTAGGCCAGTCACACACGTTTCACGAAATACAATAAGTGGGACAATGTCAAGGCCAAGGCATACACGACTGTGCCCAATAATAAAAACACGTAAGTACAGGCAACAATAATTTTACTGTTGATAACGCCATCTTGGATGACAAATAAAAATATTTTTTGATTGGATAACAAGCACCAATGACGATAGCACACGAAAATATAGTTTTAGCAGAAATTATTGCACCTACCAACGTTAGCACAGTTATACCATAAAATTATTGGAGATGAAAGCAGCTAAAATACTAATGTTACGGTACGACCTACAATATCTATACGCTGTGCGGGATAGTCTCGTGCAATGGTACGAACATCGGAATACTATTTATGTACAGAATTAACGATAAAACCACAAACGTACGTATTAAAACTAAAAAGCGGGAGATTAGAATGACTAAATCAGGAGGGCGTGAGATACGATGAAAAATCAGTAGTCTCCCGCCAAAAGCGGGAGAGGTGGAAGTTCTGAAAATGATATAAATTTCTTCGAAGTACAGATAGTAATTTTACCACCATAAAGTTTGTAATAAAAAAAAACAACTAACTTCACCATAAACATTTCTAATTAACTACTATCATAAGGCCACATCCGTTGATTTTGCAGTGATTTCAAAAATATTTTTTTAAGCGACACTATTTTCATATCGCTTGTTACCCAAACGCCCACACAGAATTGTGTATCGTACGACTTCTTTTAGTCTTGATTTTTTCTCAAAGTATTCCGGTAAAAAAAGTTGAGTTTTTGTACCGATGTGAAAAAAAACCTAGCACAACTGGAACACAAATTTTGTTATATTACTTAAACTTTTCTTTACGACAAAGTCATTTTGCATTGGCTCAATTTTTCTCTGCGACAGCAAACACTTTTTTGTGGGGAAAAAAAAGTGACGAACTGACGTCACGCTAGAACGAAAAAGAAGTGAACAGATAGTGAAGGCTGTTTTTAGTTAAATGTTCAATGCAGATCGACATACAAACGTGGAATGGGCCTGGATCGAATATTAAGAAGACATCTCTTGACCAAGCAGTGAACTACAGAACAGATTACCTACTTTCATAAAACCAAGATTCAATAATTCGTTAGAAGTTTTGTTTTAAAACCTTTCGTCAGTGTATTCAGTTTAACATATATTCCATTTTCATGGATATATTGAAAAATAAATACTCCTATTATGCTAACCCAGAAGGTTTACAACTTCTTATATAATCGAAAAAAAATTAAAAATGCTAGATTTGAAAGAACAGAAAACTCTTGCACCAATTGGACAGCGCTGAGCCAATAATAAATGCAGGTCCAATCATGTGTTGCGACAGTGCCAGCGAGCAGCTGCGAGGCTAGCTTACAGATACGTGAGCTTGAGAATGTTTGCCTGTCTTTATCCACTGGCGTCTGGCCGTACAAGCTGACAGCACCTGATTATCACCTACAAATTACTTCCTTATTTGTCACTGGCTTGCACTCGTCACAGATATGTCACAACAGCTGACGCCCTACCTCACACGTAACAGTGACGTGTACATTATTGACGTTCGACCTGAACTAGAATGAATTCGCGAAATACTATTAAGATATATAGGAAAATCGCAACAATCTTTCATGCCTAGAGACCGGAAAATTTCGTGGGTTCACCGACCTTCAGTCTAGCCTTCAAGATTATTTGTAGAGCCAGTGATTTTTTGTGAAAAGAATTTTGCAACAACTTGTTTAAATGCCTTACGTGCACACCTGCAACTCTGGTTCGCGGTTATTGGCAGAATATAATAGGGCAGAGGCGTGGCTCATTTGACTGCACAAACCAGAACTATGTTACCGCGGCACCACTCGTCAGTGATTTGCGGGTAGGACCCCGAGACTCCGAAAGTTAAAAACTTCCAATCACTGACCATGAAGCACAGATACAGATTCACATAAGGCATTGAAACAAATTGTTGCAGAATTATTTCCACCAAAAATCACTGGCTCTGATTCTCTGTGCACTCAGGCAGACAACAGCTGTACATTGGCTGTTCACTGACACAATGTCTGTGCTTTTAATTAAGTTGCTTCTTTACTAGGGACCCCTGATTTTCGAGAAAATATTTCTGCACCAACTGTTTCAATATCTTAGTTCCGCCTCTGCAGTTCTGCTTGTTTATCATTGGCAGAGTGTCTTTGTGTACCGATGTTTCTCATTTGACCCTACCAGTCAGAACAAGGTTATTAAGAGTAACACAAGTCGTTATTTGCAGTAAAACCATTGGCGGGTCGTGGGTTGTTGCCAGGTGGGGTTGCAGATAGTCGGAACTGTACACTCTTGATGAACGCGCCGTAGGCCAATGACCGTGAAAGATTTGCCAGCTACTGGATATTTTGTGACCACCCAGTAGTAAAGGGCACCTGCACATCAGCGTGTCATTGGCCGTAGAGTCAACCCCAGAGAACAACCCTGTACAGTTCTTGGCAACTACAGCTCTACCTGGCAACAACCCCACGAGCCGCCACTGAGTTAAACGTTAAGACACGTGATAGTTAAATTCAGCCAATCACTGACCATGGATCAGAGACGCAAATGTGCACATGGGGCACTGAAGCAAACTGATGTAGAAATCTCTTCACCAAAAATTGGGGTCCCTATTCTTTACTATAGGCTCAGTATCCCTCAGGCGGTGTTAAATGAGTCAAGGACCAACTTCTCTCCACAACAGCGTACGGGCTTATCTACGGCGGAATGTCGCCCAACGCAGCGATTCTTCGCCACACGCGCGGATTTAAGAGTTGGAGGACCTGGCGCGTGAGACGTGATGTAGCGTGGTACGTATAACTTAGTTGTTTTTCATGTGTAGATACTTAATGTTTCTAATGCGTTTATCTACGAAAAGAAAACACACTTCAAATTAAGTCCCTATGATTTTAAAAATGCAGTCCGATAACTAAAAACATGATTATCAAGCTCCTCAAAAGTGCTAAAAATGACTTTTTCACGTTGCTGTACCCAAGAAAATATTAATCGTAATCGTAAAACAAAATCTTAGAAACCTGCATTGGACTTTACGACAAACTTTCCACACATAAAATTATAGGGTCATCGCTTGAAGTCCTGTTGAAAAACAGTTACTACGTAAACACTGCGCGCTAGTTTATACTCCGCGCCTAGAGGCGATGAGGTGTTTGACGCACGGGATATATTCGACTTATCGCCTTCACCGTTTCCGTGCCTCAAACGTAAAAAAAAAGCCACGGTCGACTAACTCTTAAGGCACGTCTGCCGCCCGCGGCTTGGTACCAGACTTCTCGACGGCCTCCGGCGCTGCGGCTTAGAAGCCAGGTCAAGTGTATTTATAGCAATTTGTTCCCTTACATCCCGAGTCCGGTGACGTGGGCCGGCGCGTGGGCAAAACTGGACGTTCGACGACACGCCATCGCGTAGTCAGGTTGCAAAAATAAAATATAAGAAACCCACTCGCGGAAGAGACGCGCTGATCGCGACCTTCATAACGGGGATCTGGTCGGCGATGCAGACTCGGTAGTGGGACGGACCGCATCATTCGTTACGCGACCATGCGCCAACGAGTCGCTCGTCTTGGCGAGCAGCCAGTTACTGCGCGACCTGTGACAATCATTCCGGAAACTAGGAAGAATTTTCAGAATAAAGCACGTCTCCAAAATTTTACCTGACCTACAATACTAGCAAGAAATGTTCGGCCTCGCTCTTTAGATTTTCAGTGGTTTCGAAAGAAAAAAAAATTTAACACAATGAATACATATATCAAAAATTTCCTTCCGGCAATTTTAACACTTTTATATCATCGTTTGTATCTAAAATTTTCTGTTGCAATACACCAAACGGATTTTTAGATTTTTGCCCCTGAAATATCACATATTTTGTTGACAAAATAAGCAAAAATGAAGCCAAATAATTTTTTTTCTATCAAACTGTACATTATTTTTAAAACTTGCTCTGGCAAAATTGTGTATCGTATGACTGTACACAGTCTCAAATTTTTTCAAAGTATTTGTTTGAAATAAATGAAAGATCACGGCCTTAAAAAACACTTGCACAACAAAAATCGAATTTCATACTTAAGCCCGGGACACACTAGCCATAAATCAGTATAGAATTCCGTATCAAATTCATTACAAGTAGCACTGCGACAGTATGTACCACAACTACGCTGGTTCTACACAGAATTCCGTACGTAATTTCACAGATAGAGCCCGTCCTATTTTTCATCGCAGCGTATGTTCACGGGCATGCGCAATGCGCAGTTTCAGCCACCGCGCATGCGAAGTACACAAGTAGGGTTGCCAATAGCATTTGAATAGAAATAAAATTCTTGTTTCCTACTGAACAAAAGTCCATCGAAGTTTACAAAACCTAAATAATACAAGATTATTTTCACTTATTTGGCAATTACACATATGTCTTGTATTGTGAAATAGTTTTCGGGAATTTTACAATTACACTTTATGGAATATAGCAACCAAAATCACAAATATATTTTTCATATTTATTTACTTGAACACGTTAGTAAACAAAGGTAGTGTGTACACAACACAGAATTTTTGCTAAATAATTCTGCCATGAAATTGCAATCGAAATTTATAAACAGAATAAGAGAATTAAGGATAGTGTGTACCGGGCTTTAGGACAGCATAGAACACGCGTCACACCTCCTCCTAGCCTCTAAGTGCAAGTTAATAAACTGACGTGTAGTGTTATCACCGACAACTCGCATCTATGAGACATTCAGAGGTGACCCTACCATTTGATGACGCAATATTAAAGGTAAGGGCAAAATATACATGCCTGCATCTTTTCAAAAGTTTCTGCGCCAAAAATTTTATACCTACCAAAAAACACTGCAATAACACCCATTATCGCCATTTTCAGGTGCGTGAAAATAAACTTTACAGATAAATGGAGGAGCTGAAATGGGCATACATACGTGTAACGTCCTTTGAATGATATTCCTAAGGAGACGTTACTTAGGATTACTGAGCAGCTTTCGAAAAATAAAATGTAACGGCCGAAGCTCTGCAGGCCGTTCAACGGTCTGGACAGACGGCCTCCTTAAGGCGCTTTAAATGCGTTGCAGCGAATTACGACTGATTATTTTTTACAAAATTATTTACCACGCATTATATTTGTATATCAACGATAAGAACACTCACTTCAAACTATGTCGCTACTCGAAAAAGCAAAACAACAGAAATGAGAATTAGACTTTCAACTATGGCTAGCCACAAATAAAATAATATTTAGTTACCGCTTCAAGTCACATAGGAAAACAGATAATAAGTTAGTAGTAGAGTAATGCACGCCAGCTGAGTGGCTTGCACGGGGAATACATTATTATTAGAGCCCGGTAATTTTCGCGAAAAGATTTTTGCATCACTTTGTTTCAGTGCCTTACGTGCGCACCTGCATCTCTGCTTTGTGCTCAGTGATTGGATGCCTTTACATGCAACGTCTGGAGGCTAAACCCGCAAATCACAGACGTGTTGTGTTACAGTTATCCATGTACTGATTGGCACAGCCAAATGAATAATAACTCTGCACAAAAACACTCTGCCAACAATCATGAAGTTGAGCTGCAAGTGTGCACGTAAGACACTGAAACAAAGTGGGGCAAAAATATTTTCGCGAAAACTACCGGGCCCTAGTTATTATTAGAGAGAGATGGTGCAATTTCGCGAATTCAATGACCTGCATGTTATCCTATACATACTCAAGTTCCGTTCATTTGTCCACTAGCTGCTACTCAGAAGAGCTGACAATGAACGAATAGACAGGGCTTGAGTATGCTTAGGAAGGATATCTGATTCCAACATGCAGGTCATTGTACTCGCGAAATATCACCGTCTCTAATTATTATGTTCGGCGGTAGTGGCCAATCCTCAGTTACTTTCGAATAGACCGTTAGGGATAAACTAAGAACTAAATATTTAACGTTTGAAAAAAAAAATCACTAACTGCTACTGCATATAGCCTAATTCAACATAAACAATAGTTACCTTACAACGTGTATGGTTGGCAGCGATTTGCTGAATTTAGTTCCATATATGTTCCTATTTAAGTACAGCAATACAGAAAGTAAATAAACTAAAAACGAAGTCTTTGTTTTTTATATCGATAATATTTTTTTAAACAAACTATACAGTTTCCTACCAACTGCACAATTCAACTTACATGCGCAGACATCAAGTGACGTGTCCATAGAGGTTAGACATTTCCCTTCGTTAGTCGTCACACGTGGAAAGATACGAACTGGCTTAAAATATAAATGTAGCAGGACTTTCGTGTGTGCTCACTTCATCCCGAACAGGCTACATCAATTTGTGCCGAGTGAATAAAACTGACAATAACGACACACAGATTATGAAACACTCAGTCAGTAAACAATGCTATACGTCAGCAGTGTCTTTTACTACAAATTTAATAAAAGGCTAATTGTAAAATTGATTTAAAAAATACATTTATTTTTACATATAGGCGTTAAGAATTATTTTTATATAATATTTATTTTATAATACCTTACAAATTCTCTTGATGGCTTTATTGAATATTATTTCACGGACTTGTACACGCAGCGGAGGGATACAAGACCTAGCAGGAGAGTAGATCTCATGTAAGGCTCTCTACAGTTCTCCGCTAGTGGGTGTGTTGCACAGAGAGAGAGACAGAGAGATACTGTACCAAGCACCTAGGTCAGCCGTCACACGCATACAAGAGTGCTTTCATTATTATCACCACGCAGAACTCACATGTAGTCGCGAAGAATAACAACTATGATTCCCTGCGGTGACTTCGCGTTTGTATGTAATACTGGTAAAGGTTTGTTTGGGTCTAAATGTATGACGAGTGTCCATGAAGTGTCCATGAAAGGGGAAAAACAACAAGGCGTGTGCATAGATCAGTACTACATGCATTAACAGAAAATTACGGGTTTCACGAAACCAGTACAATAGACCTAAAAAACTGTTTTTGACTTTTAGCCTGCCTACGACGGAAGCAGATGTCAGCTTCCTAACATCGCGGCAAACCAGAAATTTTTAATTTGGGGGGGGGGGGGGACGACGACGACTATATTCGCTTGTGTGTCACAATTGTGCAGCCCTAGTCATGTGTCTGTGACGTCATCGTTTTGTTCTGTCTTGTTTGTAACATTGCCTTCGTCTCAGCAATTGTATGCACCGTCTTAATTGTGATATTCTTGTTTTTTTTTTTTTCTAACAGTTTTGTTTTGTCATTTATATTGTGTGATCTCACATAATTTATTACGAGATTTGTCATGTTCTGCTTGTATTAATGTGTTACCTGTAGACAAAATCGGCTACCTTCATTGTTTTTAACATCGATGTCTTCAGCGTTGGCGAGTGAGAACATGAGGGAGTATTGAGCAGTGCCGGAATGAAGGGGCGGGGGAAACGGGAGATTCTAGAGAAAACCCGACATCGACATCGTCCGGCACGTTTCCCACATGCGAGAATCCGGGGACCACCTCCATCGGGAACCGAATCCGGATCGCTTTAGTGGGAGGCGAATGGTCTGACCATTTGGCCACCGCACCTTTATAATATACATATAAACTTTCCGTTTGTAAGCAGCGGAAATGACAACACAGCTTCAAAAACGCCCAAGTAAAATAACAATCAAAGAATACAAAGCCCAAACAACTGTAAGCGCAGTAAGGACAGGAGGAAATTCTGTAAAGCGTACAATGTTTTCATCCTGTTGTAATGAACAGCGACAATACAATTTCATTGGTAGAAAGACTGCAGCAAAGTTAACTGTAGGACCCTCGATTACATTCGTTACCTACATCGTTGAAATTGTACTCTTACAAGAAAACACTTGTAGGCCTGAAGCACACGTCAAAAAATTATTATGTCTAGTATTATGACCAATACAAGAAGAATGTAGCAAATATTTACGGTGATTAAAATATTCGTAATACCCATACAAACACACAGCCAAAGCAGTATCACAAAAATGTCTTGGGATTTGGTCGGCATAAACTTTTTAACCAACAAACCACTCTTTTTTAATTTGTCAGAAATTGGTTAAAAATATGTAAAAAAAAAAAAACTTTGTTTGTACATAAAATACAAATTTATTTGCAAATATACTAGAATTGTTTGTATCTTAATGTAGGCCTACAGAAATACTGCTGTACGTAACAGTATTTATATATTTTCAAGTATTTTGTTCACGTACATTTTATAAGAATTATTATTTATAGTAATAGAAAACTTTTTTTAAAACTAGTTTCTAAATATTTTTTTATAAAAGTACAATTTCTTCATACAAAGTATTTCTATGCCCGGAAAAATTGTAGGGTTCCCTAACCTGTAGGTTAGCCTTTCTCTTTGGCTGCTCGCCGACTCAGTGATATCACATGATTAGACCGGCATTTAGTTGCTTCTTTATGATTCATCACATTCCAGGATGTGTTAAATTGGTCACAGGCCAAGCGCGAGAAGTTTACAGCTGTTAGAATTCTAGCTCGTGGCCAAAGAAACACGCGAATTTTCAGGTCCCCTGCATATTTTCCGCCGAAAAGACCACTTTTAACAAGGTAGGAAAATAGTGTTCCCAATGAGGGTGATGTATTGACGGTAAATAACCAGAAAACATTGTTATACAGCTTCCATATATTTGTCTAGGGAAAAAAATTTCATACGTCGTTCGGGTTAAAGTGAGTACTAAAAATTTAACCGTAAAAAAATATAATTAGCCATTACTGCATATTATTCAATAATAGTTACCTTACTACTCGTATGGTTGGCAACGATTTGCCGGAAGTAGTTTCGCGTTTTTTTTTTTTTTACTTAAATACAGCAATACCGAAACGAAATAAACAGAAATGGACTAACTTGAATTTAGCATAGTTAATAATTTTTTTCTTATGAAACTATTAAGGTTCCTACCAACTGCACTATTTATCTTACATGCGCAAACGTAAAGTGACTTGTCCAGAGATGTCAGATATTTTCCTGTTGTTAGTAGTTACACGTGGAACGAATTGGCTGAAAATATAAATTTAGCTAGCAGTTTTTTTTTTTTTTGTTCACTTGATGCCGAACCGTCTGTATAATAAGTTTCACCTCGGGCAAAACCGCGTGGGTTTGTGACCCACTGCAAGACAGCCGGGTATAGGCGGGCCTTCCAACACCCACACACCACAAGATTATAATCAGCAGACATTATCCCCGAGGGCGAGTATTTCACACCTCCCTCTCGACGAATGGCCGTGCGCTATTAGCTACAAAATAACCGGGTCGGCGATTATATCGGCGCCGCGAAGGAGATTAAAGTAAATACCAATAATTTCACACACCGTTAATTCCTTTGCGACTAGCACGTTATTTTCGTTTTCGCCACGCCAAAACTGCGTATCGGGAAAAATAAAAAACAAGGGGCGTCTCATTGCCTCATGATCCGCCATGCCTTTGGAAAGGATTCAACGACCTGCATGTTAGAATGAACTCAAGCTCCGACCATTTGTCTAATTGCTGCTACTCAGTGGAACAACAGACAATGAACGGATACACAGGGCCATAAACTTTCTGCGAAAAGAAGTTTGCCCCAGTGTGTTTCAGTGCCTTACTGCAGTTCTGCTTCATGACCGATGTTTGTATGTTTTAACATTGATGTGTCTTGAGGATCGACCCTCAAATCACAGACGTATGGTGTTTCAACAGCCTTATTGTGATTCAGCACAGTCAAATGAGAGACGTCACTTCACAAATACTCGCTGCCAATAATGGCAAGGCTGCAGATATGCACGTAAGACACTGAAACAAAGTGGGGCAAAATTATTTTCGCGAAAAGTTGATGGCCCTACGGATAGACGATGCTTGAGTATATACAGGACAGTGGATTACAACTAGAGACAGGAGACTGATATGTAGGCTAGTCTCCAAGAATATATGTTACATCGTGCAGACAACAGATGTTTATTAGCTGCTCGCTGACACAGTGAAATGGCCAAGTATTCAGCTACAGTTTTATTATTGGCTCAGTTACTTCCAGCAAGTGTCGAGTAAGTCAACGGCCAATTGTGAAGGTGACACAGACCTACAGCTGCTGGAATTCTAGCTTGCGCCTAAAAGAAAACGCAAATTTTTCAGGTCTCTATCTATGGCTCATTTTGTTCGAAGTTTTATCGTTAAAATAAAATTTGAGACAGTACGTAAAATTAATTGGATTTCCAATAAATACATTTCATGATACAATGTATATTTTTAAATATCATACCAATCAAGTTAGCAAAAATTTCCATGATTCAGTAAATATGTCTTTTAAATTAATTGTTATTAAAAGAGCTGAATTATTACTATTCCATATACTGCCACAAAAATAATAAAAAGAAAAAATCCAGAATGTTTGGAGTAAAATTCCGACTGCACTGAACTCTTGACTACAGCCAACATGGAGCGAAAGTAAAGTGAACATGGGCTGGAATGTGTTATAGAAAAAAGACAGACGTATAAACATGGAGTAAATAAACCCAGAATAAATGAATTCGGCGAATAGATTTTACAACTGACAACTGAACCACAGAAGTAATGACAAAAAAAATTACTACATATTTTGGTTTGAAGTTATTCGTCCAGTATATTTATTTTTATATTTTATGCACTTCCTTCTATTTATCTAAAATAAACAGTCCTGTTTGGCTTATACAGAAGTATGCTGACACAAAATGATTTCTCCGTTGAAATTTTTAAAAACATTTTGGAATAAAAATATAAACAAAAAAATTTATAATTTTTGTAGCGAAGTACGAAATTTCAAATTAAATAGTGTAAATTATATATTATAAACACGTCCTAGCAAAGTTTCTCTTCCGCAGCATTTTTTCCAAAAATTCTACAAAGATGCTTTTTATTTTTAAAAAATGTATATTTTAATTTGATCCATTAGGAAGTAATTAATTTTACCACTGATTCTCCAATTAAATGCCGTAATTACAAAATTGGTAGGCACGGCCCTTAAGGACGCCGCCTACTTGCGCGTTAGTGGCTCAGCAAAGACGGAGCTATAAGGGCGACCTTGAAGCGCGCATCAAATGCCGTATCGCCAGAACGATCCAAGCGCTGAACCAGCGTGCAACATTCCTGTCGATTCAATTTTACTGTGCAACTCTAAGCGGTGACCAAATAATTGTACCGGTGGAAAGAAAGTATGTGGTACAGTTCAGCGTACGTTTCTATCCGAGTTTCCCGTACACCCGGTTAGTACATTTTGAAGTACGTCAGTCTGAAAAGATCGGTTTATGCTATATCATAGGACTTCGAAACATTGTTTTCAAAAAGCACGGTGTCCTTGTCCGACGTGTTTTTTTTTTTTTCGTACATTGGTACAATGGGCACATGCGGAATAGTAAAAAAAAAAAAAAACTATTTCCTCACACATTACGATATATTTGAAGCGCGTGGTAGACGGCGAGTTATGTCAAGTGGCAAGGAGGGACGTGGAGATGCAGGGAGGAGGAGAAAGACAGACAGAGAGAAATAGATAGAATAAAAGCGGGCTGTATCTCGTGGACTGCAAGGCAAAGAAACGAACCTCTCAGCACGAGCTCCACTGGGATGCTGGTCTGATACATTGGTATGGCTCCCCCGGGAGATTGAGGCTTCCCTCAAGCACAGCATCCAGTAGCCTGGACCAACAAGGCGAGAGAGGTCAGCTGGGGCTGGCACTTGGCCAACATTCTGCGAGAGAGCCATCTTTCATAGTACCATTATACGTCGATATTAAGTGCCCGTGTGATTTATGCCATGCAAGTGCGAAACACAAAGACAAAATATACATATTTCGACTACACTCCTACGTATCAACAGCATTATATCCAGAGCTGACACATTTAGAAAAGCTTTTAGCACCCAATTTGAAAGACACAAAAAACATACTTGGGAAGTAGAGTGGCGACGAGCCAAAGCGTAACAGCACAATTAAAATGACTAAGTACTGCATTTAAAACCCATTTCAATTGATGCAATAATTTAAATGGCTTTAAAAAAACCGAGGCCATTTTAGCGTGTCAAAAGTTTCTGGAATTTTACAACACGAAATAAATTGGAACTCGATATATGATGAAGTAATTTAGTTTCCCTAATTACCTTTTGTGTTCTTTAACAACGTACCGAAATTATTCACTACACTGTCGAAAATTATTTTGGAACATAACCCTGCTCGCCCCCAGATCCTCATAGTGCTTGCTGTGTTTAGGTTATACTACATTCACAGCGGTGACATTGTTATTACATTACAGAAAATTGTAGCCGACATGTCTGGTTATGAACATAAGCATGTTTATATCGCGGATTTATCTAGCAGTAGCATAGACTTCTCAGGCCTATGTACGCACTGGCTACAGTCCATAATACATTGGCTTCTAACCGTACAAGTTGGTAACACGAGATTTTCCCACAAATTAAAGCCATGAGTTTATCGCGAAAAGATTTTTACACCATTTTGTTACGTGCACCTCACTTTGTTTTGAAATGACATCGGTCACTATTTCTCACGCTGTTATTTATTTATTTCCTCGATCATCGGATACAGACCTGATGATTGGTGTAGGAAGAGTATCGTTCAGAGCTTCGCAATGTTAGTTACAAGTACGCAAAATGTAGAATGTGTTTAGAAAAAAAGCATTTTATACTGATTTTCTCAAGTTTACTTTCCATGACTGACGGAAGTTTCTAATATTGCAACACTCAGAAAACACTTTCTTTGCCACAGTTAAAATAATAGTTGCTGCAAAGAAAACTGTTGTATAAATTTGTGTCACTTTCGTTTTATACTTACAGTAATGGTATCAAAAATTGTGTAGCTATAATTTGTGGCGAAGTTATTGTGGCATTTTCAACGCAAACTTTATGTTTAAAAAAGTCATAATTCATGGGAAAACAAAACTTTTTTTTAAAAGTAAAATGCAGTAACACATTTAGTTTTTCATATTTTCCTTTGCTGTAAGGCAGGATTTCTGGACTGCAAGGTAAATATACTCACAGAAAAATATCACATTGCTGTAAAGAAAACGCTTTTACTTATAACGACGTATTTTGAAGAACTGTACTGCAAATGAAGTAGTTTGGTTTGCGGAACATTTGGGGTGCAGGTAAAAGGAAGGCAAGTCGCTAAGATGCAAGTCTTGTTTCGTCCATGATCGCTTGGCTGAGAGATACGAGAGCACAAGGCTGGTCCACACGTGCGGAGAGCTAGGAAGGCCACTCACTAGGCGACAAGGCGAACAAAAAGGATGGGAACCTGTCTCACGTCGCGGAGTGACAAACAGCCTCTTGTTTGCTGATATAACATCTCTCAGCACGACGGGCGGCGACCACACGCCTCCGCGACTCTTCTGCGCGGCCGGCCAACATGAGTGCCTATAGCTGTGCTGGAGTGCATCCTGCGCTGCACCTTGGAAGGCGCTATGCTTTAAAACATAGCTACCTACATCCACTCCACAAGCCAAAACCGGGGAGGACAACGTCGGAAAAAATCTGGAATTTAAGGGCGCGGTCTACCGTAATTTTCATCACCATTTTTAATTTGCTATTTGTACCAGATTTTTTTTCTTATTTTAGACACAAATGTGACTAAATTTGGTTCTTTTTCACCTCTCATAGTTTTCGCGTAATGGCTTGTTAAAGTCATATTTTGCATGTTTCCGTTTTAAGGACCACACTAAAACCAACTGCTATACCAAACTAAAAAAAAAAAATCACAGTGGATAAAGACATTGCAGGCTACAATGTCATGCTATAAAAATAAAAACTAAAAAATTCAATATTTTTTTCAATAAAAATACAATTTTTATTCTACGTCAAATGAGGTGTGACGTAAGATGCAGTGTTCTGCTATCGTGTACTGAACCATGTTGATCGGAGACACACAGACACGTGAATAGGCTCCAGACATGTTACCACAGCAGCATAGCTGCCAACCTCAAGGATTTAGAAATAGTACAATTTTCAAAATGAGTAAAATTTTGCGTAAACGAGTCGCGGCATTTCACGTGTTGTGTATATGTAAATGTCATCGATCTAAAACACTTTGGCTATTTTTTAAATAAAATATTACACTGTTAACATGTCAATATGTTGTATGCAAAATAAATTTAGAATATGCTGAATAATTAATAAAATTATCTAACATTTTGACTACTATTCATATGTTGTGGCCGTACCAAAATTATGGGACTTTTGTACCAGATTATGGTATTTCAGTGCCAGATTTCTTTATGAACTAAGCAAACGGGGAAAAAATTGGAAAGCTTGAAAATTGTACAATAATTCACATGAATCGTACAACCGTACAATAGGGCGCAAAATCGTACATTGTACGAGAAAATCGTAAGAGTTGGCAGCTATGTAGCAGGGTTAACGTCACATGCCATCAGGTGATCATATGCTGTCCTAGTCGGTTGCCAAACACCGGCACATTGTAATGACTGTATCACGGAAACAGTACTTTTCCGGACATGGTTTCCTGTTCAAAATATTGTCTACTCAGTCCCCTCTACCAGTCCTAGAAGTTTGTAATACGCATTATGAATTTCCGAACAGCGCACGCGCATATGTGTGTGTATGCATATACACATATATATCACGGCTGTAAAAAATTCACATCTGAAGGTTCTGTATAATTTTTTTTTTTTTTTTGTTATCGTTCTTGACTAAACGTTCACTCAACAGTGTCAACTTAACCATGAACCTACCTACCAAGATTCGATCTATTGGTCGGCACAAAAGAACCCAAACGAATGAGAAATGTTAACAGTCAACTGAGAAACCGATAAAATATCTTCCTCCAAACTACACTCACGACTTCCCTGAGTTAATAAACAGACACACGTCTTCAGGACAGAAGTTACTGCACGTCTTTGTTTCGTGTGTGGTCGGCCTGTTACGAGTGCCTAGTTCACCGGCTCGTTAGCCGTAATGTCGGGACAGCAACAAACACTCATTTTGAAGAAGCTAATAAATATATCATTAGACGTTCAAGGCAGAACAACAATGTAGGTTCTAAGAGCGTCGATTCTACCCGGGCATGGCTACGCCACAACGAGCTCAATAAAAATAAACGGTACTGTAAATTACCGATGTTGCGTAGAAGCAACAAATATCCAAAAGAAGCATCCACGTAAAAACGAGGAATTTTGTTTACCCACACCCCTCCTGTAACATCAAGGAAGTGTCCACGTAAAACGAGGTATTTTCTTCGCCCACTCCCCTCACTCCCCTCATACGGAAGCGGCGTCGAAAGCGCGGGAGATATAACCGTCCATCTGCTCCCGAAGCGAGGCAATCTCACTACGAATTAGCGGCAGACGTAGCTGTAAATGCGGTTTTTACTGCTGCTATTAGAGATAATGAGCCGCAGAAGGGGGAGGGGACCGTTGAAACACGACTCACAAAACAATTATCGAAATGGGGATATTCATTCCGACGGCGCCCGTTAGCTTGAACGATCAATTAAGGATGTTGTGCAGTCTGTGTGGTTATTACTTCTTTCCTATGCTATTTCACTGCGTGTACAACACAAAAAAACTACTGCATCACCTCCAAGTTCTTGAGGTGATGCAAACAACTGCTTGCGTCCATGGTCATCCTAGAATTCGCTGGAGAAATTTCCGGGGAAATGTGGAAAACCAAAATCAAGATGGTCGGAGGCGGGAATTGAACTAGAGCCCTCCCAAATGCGAGTCCTACGATACCGATAGGTGCTGTCAACTATTACTATGAACCTAAAAGGGAACACACAACGGCACATTCTTGGGGAAACAAACAATGTTAAAACATTTCAGTAAAACTTGTATCGTTTACAGAATAGCCCCATCATCTCACCGATGGATGAAAAAAACTATTATTTAAACAGCGCTTATTTTGGCCACACCAAGCGAGGTAACACAACGGTAACACACTGGACTCGCATTCGGGAGGATCCAGGTTCGATACCCGGCTCCGGACATCCCGATTTTGGTTTTCCAAGGTTTCCCTAAACCGCTCCAAGGCGAATACTGGAGTGGTTTCTTAACAAAGGCCATGGCTGACTCCTCTCCCAGCTCCTGTCATTGTGTCAAGTCGTGTGTCTAATGACCTCGCTGTCGACGAGACGCAAAGCCCACTTACCTTACCATATTTTGGCCACAAGCTGCCATTCAAACAACTGTACGATATTGGTCACGCTAACGCGAAGTTACATGATAGGATCGAAGCTTTCTCAAGAGTCCAGCCACGAAATCGCTGATATCACCGTCAGCGAGCAAGTGCTGCCTGACCGAGTACGTCGTTCGGGAAAAAGTCAGAACTAATGTAACCGTTGAAAAATATCACTAACCTTTACTGTGTATAATTCAACATTAACAATAGTTGCCTAATTCTATGTATGGTTGGCAACGAATTGCCGAATATAGTTCCGTGTATTTTACTATTTAAATACAACAGTACTGAAATAAAATTAACTAAAATCACAATACTTATATTTCATACGATCAGTAAAGGATTTTTTTTATCAAAAGGATCCTACCGACTGCACAGTTTATCTCACACGCGCAAACATTAAGTGACGTGTCCAGAGAGATAAGACATTTCCTCTCGTTAGTCGTTACACGCACAAAGATACAAATTGGCTGAAAATATAAACTTTGCAGGGCTATTTTGAGTGATCACTTTCATGAACCGCCTACATCAGCTCACACTCACACGCTGCCACGTCCCGCTCAACTCAAAAAAGCAATAAGTAGGACTCGAATGGTCAATTGCATCCTTCACCTGACAGAAAATACCAGAACTTTACAGCGCTTGTACGCACAGCTGGTTGAGCGTACAGCGTCTTCTCGGAGATCGGGAAACATTAATTCAGTTTTGCACTAGTATTCGATAAGAAATCAAAGTACCATTAGTACCTAATATAAAATACATAAGAACTATATTTATTAGGGAACACTAGGTGTCCCGACTATCACTACGCTACACTGTAAAAAAATTACGCAAAAGAAAGTTATTTTTATTTTAAAAAAATCCGAAGAAAGTTTTGTAATACAAAAATTAAATTGTAAAAAATTTGGTGACAGGACGCTAAAGATAAATTATTTCATAACGGGTACGCTGTTAATCGACATGTATTCAGTGCGTTGCTAAATGTATTTAGAATATATTTAACTACCTCAAATTTTGTGACTCTTTTGTACGGGACTGATAGGTGCTTCCGCATTACCCATTTAGTGCAAAATTAGGAATAATTTTTTACACTGTAGGTCTACTAGACAACATTGGCCGCAAAATAACACACTTAACATACTTGGTTGGAAAACATTACCTACGCCATACCTTAATAAGGTCGGATTTCAAGTACCGAACACTAAAATTTAGATAAATAGTAATGGAAATATCGTGGGTTTAAAACTACAACTCGTTAACTAGGTAGGTAGCTGGAGATATTTACTTGAATAATTGAAAATGCTTTTGTCATAGCCTACATATATTTGTTGAAATACAAATGTGTGTACTCATAATTAACACATTTATAAATATATACACATTAATAGCAATAATCATAAGGGCGGTGTAGACATCTGCAGATAACTGTTGTCACGATACATCCAAGATGGCGGGGACTACAAGAGTGATACATGTATGTATGCTAAGTGCTGCATTAGCACAGCCTCAGCCCAGTTCCTTACAAGGCACAGCTCAGAGAGGCAATCACGTGACAGGAATGGTTGCAATCATCTCGTCGTAGAAATGACGCGTCATTCGTCAGCGCAGGGACCCCTATGCACATGCACATGCACGCAATGACGCCCGGACAAGTGCACTTAACGACCCTGCGGTAGACAGCTACAGTTTATACAAGTGGTAAATGCCACCTGCCGGCTGAAACTTCCCACAGAATGGCTGGCAGTACGACTTCAACTTTCACTACTCCGCGTTATAACCATCAAGGTGCGAAACCAGCTGAACATTTACGTCTAACTCTCGCCACTCTTGAGCAATGAATGATAGTTAATTATTGTCGTCATGTCAGAGCGAACACACTATTACTGGCAATCACTTTGTATTATAATCTGATGCCGTATTAAGGTAGCGCTTTTCTGAGCCTACGTTACGACAGCTGTCTTCGTCATAGACATTTTCCTGCACTCGTACAGGGTCATTACATATTTGTAGACATGAACGCTGGCGAAGAGAACGCGTTGTTATATAACATTTACCAGCCAATGGCACGTTGTCACTTATTAATACAGACACAGCAATGTAAGTCGTGTATAGAATTCGCGTAGTTCGAAAGTTAACGCTCGAAACAGCAATAACGAAACATTTTTATGTAATTATTTTTTTTGAAAAGACAGTCTTCAAAAGTTCTCACTTTACCCAGAACAAATTATAGTAAGAAGTTTAAAGCTCTTAATTTTTTTTTCGGATTTAATTACAACTAGTCGAAATCGTAGTCACATGACGTTCTATGCCTCACATACAAAAAAAAAACAATAGCGTTTTCCAACATGTTGATGAATGTAACTTTAATACCATTCCACTAGTAATGTTCCCATACGTAGTCACTTGTCTTAAATAGCTGCAATTTCGAACATATATAATTAGCTAACTCTAAAATTAAGTTAAATGAAATCCACACAAATCACCGTACATATTAGTTTCAGGATATGTGAAATAGCAGACATTTACCTACCCACCGTGATAACGATACATATTTAAAAACTACTTACAATTTAGCTGCGTGTTTGAAGGGTTAACCACTGGCAATACAATACTTCACTTCCATAATAAACTGACATGCTGTTACAAAGTCTTAAACAAAAACCTATTCACAAATACTGCAATTTTTTTTTTATAAATTTAATTTCAACAAATTAACCGCATTTCCAAAAAAGGTTCTACTTGTACTTAACGTATTTCGCCGACTGCAAGTTTCATTAACTATCGCCTAGGCCCTATATGAATCACAAAGATATTAAATTAATACTAAAATTTAAATCTAACTTTCACGGGACTTATCTATTGCTTCGCTGATTACAACACAAGGACATACAAACCATAAATTATAAAAATATTTTCACGAATAAATGATAAACAAAAATGGAAACTTATATTACTGACGAAATGTTGGTTCGTATGACCTGTGGATATGGGCCATTGCTTATGTCCACAAACCCCTTACATTATTGGACATTCCTATTGCAGAAAGTCTTTAAATATATCAAGCTGTGGACAGTTGTGGTTTTTCTAACATTTGTGCACTGGTTTCGTGTCCATCACAACCTACATATACCAGATATGAATAAATCTGTAACCAAGGAAACATTTTCCGATAGCCAGTAGGGTGTACTATTCCTACAACACAGATACAGAAATAGCCACTGGAGCACACGAAGCCCAACTAAGTGTAACAGCAGAGCGACTACAACCACCTTGGACATAGCGCTCTTGAGTGAACATACATGTGTGCGTCGAGAACTTAAGCGGGACCTTACCGTCAACAGAAGGGCAGGTCTGCTCCAGGGCGAAAGCTCTCGGTAAGGACATGGACTTCAACTCACCTGCAAACACAACAAGCAACCCACAGTGAATCTCACAGAAATTACTTGCTACACCACGTCAACAACAAGCTTAACAATGTATAAGTGGTTAGCGATAACATGAGCACTTTTAACAACCATCCTGTCTAGAATAATAATTAAAACATAAAATTTGATGTCACTTAGAATTCAGACTTAATCTTTTCAGTACGGTACAATCTACATACTTCTATTATTAACATGAGTGTCTCTGTTTACAATCAAAAGAGGCAGGAAACATACATCTGCTAGAAGGAAAAGAGTAACTAGAGATTCAAAACCTCTCACTGTATCCCGAACCATCTATAAGAAACTAAAGGTTATTGGTGCATTGAAAATATAAAAGTTGTTAAACTGCCCACGGCACCTGGTAGGGTGACTACTATGATCTGTTTGAAGTTACGTCTCCTGACAACAAAACTATTAATGCATTCACAAGACATTTGGGACGGTTTAAGTAGTTCACTCACACTTTCAGAATGTCCGCTACAGAACACGCACATGTTTTTAGATAATATCATAATCAATGAGGGAGAGAAAGAAAATACAAAATTAACTTAATGTCTTGTGGTATTTATATTACTGACAATCCATCAGTAGAGACACTGGAAAATCGCGGGAATAGTTGACTGTTCGCTAGGCTCCAACGTGACGTATGTAACACTGAATCTTTTGTATCAACATTGGCTAAGGTTTAATTGTAGCATTTTTTCTCTCTACAACAGGTCCAATTAGAACTGCACAGCTTGGACACACAGCGTGTGTGATTTGTCCCACAACTGTTCAAACGTGTTATGGTTAATATAATACAGTTTATTGGAGACTATTTTTAACATTTTCGCGATTTTCCAGTGTCTCTATCCATAAGTAATTGCCCAGAGCGAAACAAAGTTCTGCAACGAAATATTTAGTTTTTTTACAACAATATTTTTCAACTATTTTACAATACCTACAGGAAAATCATTTCAAATTTGATTCCATGTAGCTGAAAACATTACTAATATCAAGCTTCTGATTTACCACACGAATAAATCCCCATTTATTTTTTAGTTGCTACTGTAATGAACAAGGTTTAAGGAAGCTAAGTTTAAACAAATGCATTCATAAGTATACACATTATGCAACTTAAATAGTGTTACTAAATTAAAAGTGCACTGTAACACAAATACACAACTGAAATACACACCATGCACCAATATCCTTTTACGACGTAACATACTGCACAATGTATGAATGCTGCCAGGTAAAACAATCATGTCAACTCGACTTTTTATACGAATAATTGGTACGTGGTTTTAACAAATCCACATTGGGTAAAAATTTAAGTGTTGTGTACACGAATTCAAACAATTTACGTACACGATATCAAAGCTACGTTGCACGATAAAATTTTTAGTCACTACACTACAATACAATGCCATTATTCTGGCACGTCTGGCAACACTAAAAAATTAGACATGCACTTTTCCCGCGTTTTTGCTGGTATAATATTTTTGTCTAGTTAAAAAAAAGTACATTCAATAAAATATAAAATAAAAAATCCAAGGAAAAAAAATCTTCAATACTAGAGCTGCAAACACTTCAGTTTTTATTATTTCATTTTAAGACATCTTACTAGTCGGCTTACTAATTCATGTAAACATTCGTCAAATTATCATAGATATTATAAATAAATATTACAAAAAAAGTTTAGCATACCATCATCCCCTTGGCTATTTCAGGTTGGCCTTTCATTTACAAATGACCAGCATATTAACATGAATACGATCACACTGAGCTAAGTTCAGAGCACAATACCAATCAGATAAGCTAGGTCTTTCTAGGCATTACTATTTACTAGCATGCACAACACAACGGAAATACAATAATATTCCTCTGAGAAACATTCGCGTAACGTAAAGTATCCTCAGATAAATGAAAGCAGTTTTCATAAAGCTTCAGCTCGCGTGTCGCTCTCGTGACAGCTCTTCGCTACATTATACAGGAGATTATTATTTTGGGTGATGGAGGGGGGGGGGAAACATACCTTAACTGTTTTTGAAAACAAACTTACCCCAATCCATTGAGCAGTGATACAATTTTTTTAGGATGCAAACATAGGCTAACACTTTAATTCTGCTAAGAAAGTAACCGACTAAAATTATTACGGCAACCGGTCCCTAAGTTCTGCTTTTAATATCCTGAAAGGGAGCTGATATCGCAAAACAGTTACATATAAGTGATGCACATTGTTTTTACTACGTAGCATAATGACTAATTATTGATTTTAAGATAATTTAATTATGTAAATCATTAGGCAAAAACATGGAAACTTATGTTCTGAAAAAAGTAAATTCATAGTACGCACAATTTCCAACAATTATATGTAACGGTTTTGCGATACCTTCTCCTTCTCAGGATAAAAAATAAATAAAACTCACAAAAACAGTGTAAATAGGAATCCGTGATCTTAAGATAAAATACAGACCGAAAAAAATGCAAAAATTTCGTTTTCATCATACAACAATTTTTGTGCGGCTATACAGACACAATGGTGTAGTTCAGTTAGTTGACACAATTATATGCAATTTCATGTTGTTTCCAATTAATTTTTTTGGCTACACACTGTCCAAATCATTACCGGAACGATTATAACTAGAGAACATATTCCAGTTCAAAAATTGTTATGTTAACTACACGCCGGACACTATTTTAAAAGAAATATTCACTACAAACAACAATTTATTACGTTATGCCTGTCATGAAACACTGTGGTGGGGAAAGCTACTTTATAGTAAGCTGCAAAATTGTCTGCTCAGGAATGCCGAAAACATTACGACACCCGATATTACAGTTTCGCGGTTGGGAACTGGTATTTGGCGTAACACCACGCCCGACTCGACTTAACTTTCATATCGGCATCCACGACACGATGTTGAGTTACGGCTGGTTGAGAGGGAGGGGAGGGGGACGATCAGTGTCACAAGATCGCTAGAGAGCGCGACAGTTGACAGTCGCCGCCCCAGAAACAGTCGACACTCCCGCCTCTCGCATGTTCACGCGGGCTAGTGGAGGCGATAAGGGCGGGGTTGACGCGACAACCGCGCCCATTCGAGTACTTGCCATTCGCTGTACCCGCCTCTATGTTTCTCGCCAAGCTTGTAAGGCTCAAGAGACGAGGCAGCGATAAGGACGGCACTGGCACGCTCGCCTACTGCGGCACTGCTGTTGCGCGCTCTGATATAAGTGAGTAAGGAAGACTGCTCAAGTTATACGGTGTTATGCATCAGTGGACTATGCGCCACTTGTAAGGTATAGGCAGTTCGGGTTAACTGGTCTCCCTAGATGTGAGTGTGAGGCAGTATCGGTAAGGTTGCCGCTGACCGGCCTATGAACCGTATTATAACTACGGACCCTGATTTTTCGCGAAGAGAATTCTGCCCCACTTTGTTTCAGTGCCTTACGTGCACATCTACAATGGACGACTTGAAGTACACGCCTCCTGACGTCACCGCAGGGGAAAAGTACTGTGAGAAACAAAGCTTGTTTGCAAACATTCTGATTTGTTAGTTGGTAATCGCAGAAAGCAAAAATGTTGCGCATTCGTAGGTTTGCACGCAAGGGTAAAAAATATTAGTTTCAATTTCATAGTTAAGATACGCAAATACATAATATTAATGTTTACCTGAAAAAAAAAAAACGGCAAATTCCAAACAAATAATCAGTTTTCTTGATGTACATCTATCTCATCCGGGACATGTGAACCCAAACAGCTAAATGAAGGTTATGTTCGGCTGCGGTATACATGGAGATAGGAATTGTATCCCACACCTGACTGAAGCTCCGCCTCTTTTCAAATCGTCCATTCTGCTTCGTGGTCAGAGATTGGATATTTTAACTCTCCCGAGCCTTGGAATTCTACCGGCAAATCACAGCCGTGAGGTGTTGCACAGACTTTAATTGTAATTGATTGGCTCAGACAAATGATATACGGCTCTTCATACAGATACGCTGCCGATAATCATGAAGCAGAATTGCAGATGTGCACGTAAGGCACTGAAACAAAGTGAGGCAAAATTATTTTCGCGAAAAACCAGGGTCCCTAATTATCGCCTCTCCGCGCAGGCTACTCAGATAGCAGTGCTCTACTATTATCATTTTTACTATGGGGCTTCAAACGGTGACCACATTATTTTACCGCTTGTTTGCATAGTTGTGTTTTTCGAATCCGGTTGTTAAAAAAAATAGGGCAGTCTGAAAAAGCCCATTTTTGGCTATTTTGAGGGACCCCCAAAAATTATGTTTTAAACAAACGTGCTGAATTTTTGAAACTATAGTGATATAGTTTAAAGCGTATGTCTTTACGTAGATATACAAACATAAAGCGCGTTTAGTAGTTTCGGTAAAAAAAAAAAAAAAAACAAAAAAAAACAATCGCAACTAGCTACAATGCATTTCAAGCGCAGGTAGGCAGACCCCTAAATATGAGCACTCAAAAATGCCCGGCTGAATTTATATTTTCAGCCAACTCGTATCTTTCCGCGTTTAACGGCTAACGACGGGAAATTTCTGTGGGCGAAAGGAACCTATATAGTCTGTTAAGGAAAAGGTTTTTTAATGATATAAAATACAATTATGTCGATTTTAGTTTAATTTATTTCTGTATTGTTGTATTTAAAAGGAAAAGACACGGAACTACATTCAGCAATTCGCTGCCAACCGTACAAGTTGTAAGGTAACTTCTGTTGATGTTGAATTATATGCAGCAACAGCTAGTGATTATTTTTTCAAAGGTAAAATCTTTAGAGCTCACTTTATCCCGAACGACCTATATCACGAAAAATTGCTTTAACATTTCTGGTTTGAAACATTCAAAAATATAGTTTAGTCTTATAACGTCATAACAGGATACAGGACTAAAAAACTTTCTGTAGAACTGATTCAAAGACGAAGAATATTTTATTCATAAGTTACAATTGGCACATAGTCTAGTCCCAATTTGGAAGTGCCAACACTGTATATTGTATGATCGTTGATCATAAGAGTCAAAATGTCCAGAGTGTATAAGAAGTATTGTTGTTCGACAGCAGGAGGTGCCAGTCGGCGCCAGTGTGCGGGGGAGGTGGTCGTCATGGGGCACTGCCTGTCCCGAGGAGGAGGCCCGGACAGCGAGCTGGCAGCCGTCCAAGGACCCCAGCCCAGCCCAGCAACACCGCCTGGGAGCGCCGCTCTTCCGGGGTACAATCCCGCGGTCACTGCACAACACACGTAGGTACAGCACGTCTCACGCCACACTTGTAGTTTTACAACAGTTCTGAAGGCTTTAAGGCCCTTTAACGAGTGCGTGAGTGAGAAATTTCGGTGTGCGCTTAAGGGCTTGTTCCTGAGTTTTTTTTCAGACTGGTGCCAATAATTCAAACATTTTTTAACCAAAAGTTTTGAAAAAAAATTGAGTCAATGTGCAATCACACGATGCACAATACTGTGGACGCGTTTTTTTAAATAATGTACCATTCGCTAGCAAAAAAAAAATAATTCCCTTCATTTTTGCTTATTTTCACGACGAAAAACGTGGTGCTTTGGGTAATGAAATCTAAAAAACCGTTTAGTATAATTCAACAAAAAAAAATTCAGCTACAAATTATAACATATAAGTGTCAAAACTGTGCAGCGAAATTTTGATATGAGTATTAGGTAGCAATAAAAAAAAAATATTTTCGAAATCGCTGCAAAACTCCGTAACAAGGCCTTAACATCGAGGTCTTCAGCGCTGGTGAGGGGTGACATGAGGTGAGTACGGAGAAGCGCTGGAATGAAAGGGCGGGTGAAAAGGGAGCTCCTCGAGAAAACCTGCCGACCAACGGCACCGTGCGGCACGATTCCCACTTGCGAAAATCCGGGGACCGACTCCGACGGGAATCCAACCCGGATTGCCTGGATGGGAGGCGAATGGTCTGATCATTCTGCTCCCGCGGCCCCTTGTGACTAAAAGAAAACGCGAATGTTTCATGTACCTATACATTACCGACTTGCAGACGCCAAAGGCGTGTGAAAACAGCTGTCGCCCAACCACAGAAGTGATGTGATGCATACGTTCTTGACGTCCAACCTGAGCTTGAATACATCCGCGAAATACTCGTGCCTCTAAATATAATCCCTATAGGTAGGGCGCTGTAGTTTTCGCGAATTCAATGACCTGTAGGCTAGATAGAATCCATTATACTATGCATATTCAAGCCCCGTCTATTCGTTCATTGCCTGCTGCTCCACAGAGTAGCAACTAGTTGACAAATAATCGGGGCTTGAATATGCATAGTATAATGGATTCTACCCTACGGGTCATTGAATTCGCGAAATTTTCCAGTCCCTATCTATAGGAAACCAACTATAAGTAAATATGACGTTTTATCGCGGGAAAACTTGACTGTTTGCTGAATTTAAACACACGTTCACCTTACCAGAAGCTTACTGGCTTCAGCTTGTACTTGGATCTGTTACACTATTCGAGTGAACCAATCAGAATCCCGATATTGTAATACTTGATTAACGTTACTGGTCTGCAGACTATGTTGAGTCAGAAATATATCACACAATCATACATATTGCAAGAAGCTACAGTGTTTTCCAGGGTATGTTTTGTGCCAACACAGCCTTCAAAACAATGCAGTTCCTTGCAACATGTATGATTGTGTGATATACTTATGACACAACACAGTCTGCAGACCAACCACAAGCACCAAGTATTAGAATATTGGGATTCTTATTGGTTCAGTCAAATAGGGTAACAGCTCCACGTACAAGCGAAAGCCAGTAATATTTCGACAAGCTGAACGTCCATCATCTCTAACTATTATGTATCCTACAGCTCTACTTCATGGTTACTGGTAGGTAGCAGTGGTTAGTCGTGGGTTGTTGCCAGGTGGGGATGCAGATAGTCCGAACTGTACATTCTTGATGAACGCGCCGTAGAACAACGACCACGAAATATTTGCCGGCTTCTAGATGTGTTGTGACCACTCAGTAGTAAGCGGCACCTGCACATCAGCGCGTCAGTGGCTGTAGAGTCAACCAGCGTACAACCCTGTACAGCCCACGTCAGCTGCAGCCCCACCTGGCAACAACCCACGAGCCGCAGCTAGAAGGTAGTATATTTGTTCCGAGACGTCTGTCACTTTACTGAGCCAACCAGACAAGGTTACCACGGCACTACACGTCTGTGATCTGCGGGTACACTGTAAAAACGTCCTAAAATGTTTAGGAAGTAATTAACGTAAACGCAGTATGGGACAGTTACCGTACTTCCGCCTTGTAAATATGGAAACTTTTACACTTGTTACAATACAAGACTGGTAACTCCAGTATAGGCCTACATTTGACTGTTCCATAAAAAAGTTTAGGAGTGCTACCATGGATGTCTGGGTAACATTTATACCATACCTACTTTCTCAGCGCTCCTATACACACGTGTGGCAAATTTACAAACTACTTTTTAGAGCGTACAATTCTAACAAGCTGTGAGTTATAAACACCAAATTACTAGAGACACTGGAAAATCGCGGGAAAAGTTGACTATTTGCTAGGCTCCAATATGATGTGTATAAAACTGAATGTTTAGTATCTGTATTGGCTATAGTTTATTGGAAGCATTGTTTCTCCTTCAACAAACCCAGTTAGAACTGTACAGCTTGGACACACAGCGTGTGTGATTCGCCCCAAAACTGTTCACACGTGTCACGGTTAATATACTATAGTTTATTGGAGACTATGCTTTACATTTTCGCGATTTTCCAGTGTCTGTACAAATAACTAACCACGAAGCAGACCTGCAAATGTGTACATACGACACTGAAAGCAGCCGGTGACAAAGTCTTTACGCGAGTATTTCCAGTCAACTACAAAACAACAATGCCAACAATAAGTTGGTGGCTTGGGTTTTAACTTGTGTATATTTTAGTAATTTTTTTTTTTCATTACTGATGTTAAGAGTTTTAAAATTATTTTTCTAATATTTCAATGTTTCAAGTACGGGCTATTTTTGTTTTCAAATGTAGGTACTTAAGGTTGTGGCACCCAAAACATGTTCTCATCGAGAAATAAAAACTTTCCCGGCAGATTATTTAGTATGAACAAATATTGTAGAACGACAGTGTGGGAAACGACAGCATTTTATTACTGTTGAAGAGTGTGAAGTTACAGACAGTGTGAACTGCTAAATTCAAGATAATGCCTGTAATAATGGGCAATGTCGAAATTGTCAAACTAACTTTCCCTCAGGCTAACATTATGAGAAAGTGTAACTGCACGTTATAAAAAATTTTGTCCTAATTACTATGCACCTTTATATAAAATGTAATAACTTAATTTTTGTTGTTGATACTTTACTTAGTAATTTGGATACGAATGAAACAAGAATATGTACCCTATTAATATCTTAAAACCTAAATTATTAAATTGATCACCAAAAGATACTGTTTAGCAGCGTTCCTGTCGGTGGAAATCGGTATCAAATAACACGTCTGGCGTTTTTATTAGAACTTTCCTACATTGTCGTTATAAGAGATTTGTTATGCCGTTTCTGTGAGAATATTTGATATTGTTGGCATCCCAAGCCAACAATATCAAATATTCTCACAGAAATGCACCCGATATTTGTTTACAGTGTACTTACTTAAATTTCATGACGACATAGTTGTGTACTATGTAATAAACATGACAAGAAGAAAACGTGTGGCTGAATTGTGACCAACTTAGTTCGCACAAAAAAAAACTCGCAGAGACGGCCAACTATAAACAATTGACTGAGGCTTCGGATATACAGAGAACGGTTGGTTCTAGACTCGTGCCAAATGCACTCCCGAGAAACCGTTGCTTGGGCCAACAAAATGTTTGAAAAGATTCTAACAAACATGTCACCAAATTTATAGCTGATCCAAGAAAACCTTACGAACAGCGAAACTGGCCAGGCGAGTTTAGCCAGTCACATAAAGAACTGAATGAACTGGTTCATTTCGTCGATGCGAGACAAGAAGCGATACAACAAATTATTTACTAAGAGTAATTTTTTATTCGACGTCAACTATTGAAACAATAATTATTTATTTGACACAGATGTTGTTTCCGCTCTTAGATAAAACATCATGACGTGGGGTATATACGTGGAAAATTTAGATTTATGTTAACTTTAGTTTAGATGTAAGGGAAAAAAGGTACTCCTGAAAAGTTGAAGTTATATTATTTATACTCCTCTAGATCAAATAATAATCAAGGCTATAACATTAGGTTATACACAGACGCTTCAAAATATCTCAAGATATCACATATCTAAGAAGAAATAATCGTATTCGTTTGATTATATACAATACTGGATTAAAATTAAAATTGTAACTGTCAAACTCATACATTTCTGTTAATACTTTATGTATTGGTATAATAATTGCCAATTCACTGAAAGATGCCCCCACCCCCCAAACCAAGATCCCATGGTATTTTAGTTGGGGCGTACCGGTACTTGGTATAGGGCCTATCTACTTTTTAAAACATGCCGCCATCCCCACCCGAAAAAAAACACAGACCTGAATTCGCCCCTGGTACAGTCATACTATGTAAAACAGAATTTCAAATTACAGAACGATTATACAAGAGTCAAAGGTGTTCGAACTTTCATATGCTAGAAACACATATGTAGGAACTGTTACACTTTATAAAATCAACTAAGCTAACAAAGAACTGGCGCTGCTTGGAACATTCTATCTGCTGTGTTTCTGTGGTATGTGATTGTACCGAATGTGTTTGTTACACCTGACAGCACCACAACCACGGGACGCGCCCCTCGAGTAGAGCAGCGGGCTTCGAGCAGACCCCAGTCCCTCCGTCCAGTGCTGCCAGCAATAAAATACAACTGGGATCTTAAAATTATAGAAAATCATCTACGATTATACACAGCAGTGAACTAGAATAAGATGAGTAAAACACTAAGAAGACATATTTTAAAAGTGAGATAAAATTACGAATTATGAATCACTCGCAAATCATTTAGATTCTAAATTGCTAACAGTGAATGCAGTAGAAACAACCAATAAACATTGTTATTTCATTTTTAAAAAAATTGGATGAAGGTTACAAACATTCGAGATAGGTGGCACTCTCACTTTCTTTGTGACATCCATCATTCACTGTCATTTTTAAATCGTTAATTATTAGAGATGATGGTTTATCGCGGGAAAACTTGACTGTTTGCTGGATTTCAACACACGTGCAGCTTACCAGAAGATTACTGGCTTTAGCTTGTACTTGGAGCTGCTACCCTATTTGACTGAGCCAATAAGGATCCCGATATTGTAACATTTGATGCTTATTGGTCTGCGGACAGCTACGTTGTGTCAGAAGTATTTCATCGAATCATACATGTTGCAACAAACTACAGCGTTTTCAAGGGTATGTTGGCACAAAACATTTTCGCGATATACCACAATCCATATTAAAAATGACTGACTAATAAAATACAGCACTTGACACTATATAAAGACGACACCAAGGACTGTCAAGTTATACCGATTTAGTATCTGACTATACAACTGGCAGCCCTGCCTCTAGTCAAACATGGCAACCCTGTCAGGGCGGCACGCATGTCGCGTGCTATACGTGACGGGACGGCGGATGTACGTCGTGAGTTGCCTGATATGGCACGAGTCCTGCCGTTGACCTTTGACTCTGCCCCCCCCCCTTTTTTTCGCCCACAAACCCACGCAATATTGTCGACTGGAATTGCAACTAAAGCAATGTTCACCTCCAATAAGAGTCAGTACAAAGTTAGGCCCGGTCTCAAA
>PNEQ01051657.1:0-43313 GCA_003012365.1 Medauroidea extradentata
ATCATGCCGGTTAACTCCGTCAACTTGAACTAGCCACAGCAAGCTACTACACTCGACTCTCTGCGCTCGGGCCCGCTCGAAACACAATCGCGCGCCCCTAGCGGCTCTTTACGTAATTAACAGTCAAAGAAGCTCGTTCCCAAAGATAACACTTTACCATACAAAGTACAAATACTAATTAATACAAACCCATATATATATATATATATATATATATATTTCACATCTGCCAAGTTACGACATATTTATAAAATTATAGACATACTAAAATACTTTTCCTAACTTGGTGTATATTAACACGTCTCGTCCACCGTGACGTTACTAGATACTCATTCCTGAGACGGCCACGTCTCATTACTATTATCATTTATGTACATATCATTTATTGATTTATGCTAAGGTATCTTACATTTTCTGTATCAAGTGTTTGCACTTTATTTCTGTGGTTGCAAGTTTGTTTTTAACTTCCGTTTGGTTTCCGTATGTAAATACATGCTAATGGCTTGTAATCTACCTTGAAACACACAAAACATTAGGTAAATAGCAATCATCTTGTTCCAAGTATCTTGCAGAAAATAATATTATTGCAATGTGCTATATATAATATTTTGTTTCAAATTCTTTACAAAATAAATGACAATGTATTAACCTATAAGCGTTAATACATATTAATATTTGTATTTATATTAATATACATTTTTCATTTATTGATTTGTGCTGGGGTATCTTAACTTTTCTGTATCAGGCATTTGCACTTCGTTTGTGCAGTTCTTATTTTCAGGTTTGTTTCTATGTATGTACATTCATACAACTTATAATCTACCTTGAAACATGCATTTCCATTCTCTTCTGTTCAAAACATATAACAAATTGCATTATTATACTTAACTTTTACATACATACATTTGTCCTCCTAGATTGTGAAATTACCAAACTGTGCGCCACCCCATAAACGTGAATCATATCTGTAAGTTCATACCACGTAAAGCGTTCATTTCGTAGCCACGACATGCATCTGCATACTTCCAACAGGAAAGTACGTAATGCGCTAAGGAGCGCTTAACATCTACAGTTTGTGTCGGGAATGTAATAAGCCGGCTTCGCTACTTTGGTGCGATTATATTGGTCGTTCTAGTCGTCGAATGGAACTAGTCTAGCCTAGCCATGCTCAGTACCGTAGCATGGTATTAGTAGTCAAAATCTATGCTCCTTACATAGGAGTACACGTAATACTTACATGCGGAGATCTTTGCGCGCAGTGTTGAAAATTGGCCCTTTCACATTAAACATGCGGCTAGTGTGTTTAAAGTATCTCGTACTTACACGCAAATGATACAGTATTTATCTATATTTTGGGTTTAATGTCTCCTCGATAGCAACATGAGAAAATACACGTACATACAGGTCAGCAAATTGAAAGGAACTGCAATAGGTTTGGCAATGGTATCTTTTAGTTAAGCTTTCCAGTCCTTGGATTACGGGTAGTCCTGCAAAATAGGGTCATGGATGACCTCACAATATTTACAATTTGTGTCCTCACTTTCAATTTTGTCCCACCTGGGGGCCACGGTGGCCGAATGGTCAGACCATTCTCCTCACACCAAGGTAATCCGCGTTCGATTCCCGGCGGGAATAGTGCCGGACGATGCCTTTGATCGGCGGGTTTTCTCAGGGATCTCCTGTTTCCCGCGCCCTTTCATTCCGATACTGTTCCATACTCACCTCATATCATCCCTTACCAGCGCTAAAGATCTCGATATTAAGCGCTGACTAAAATCTTCCGTTCACTCATTGTCCCACCTGGTTTTTTCGTGATGTAATGATTGCGGATTTTTATATGAACTCTCAGAATGCGTACCTATGTTATACGTACATGTTTATTGATCAGCATGATGTAGGTACTGGAACTGGATTCTTATCACAACTGCCCACGACCCACAGTTTTTGTATGTAATCCTCGTTAGACGACTACAAGATACATGTACGGGATCGTAAGGAATACCAATAGTACATCTGTAAGCACACCGACTGTAAGTACACAGGCAGAATATTGCAATAGTAACATTAAACGATTAGTAATGTAATGTGTGCAGTATCTGTATATTCCTCCATTATTGTCACCGAGCTGGATGGTGCAAGTTTTGTCACGTTGCACAAGTATTAGGGAGTCTATGGGTTCGATTCCAGACCCCGTTCATTCTTGTTTGTGTTTCCCATGGTTTCCCGAAATCACTCTAGGCGAATTCTGGGCTGGATCCCTTGACATAGGTCATTGCCGATTCCATGCTCGGTTGTCTGACATGGTTTAGTTCTTTGTGGCACCATCTCTAGTGACCTTAGCTGTCGATGATGTGTTAAGCCCCATTTCCCTTCCATCCCTCATAGTCATAACGTTGGGTACAGCATGCTACCATTCACACGTGTATGCGGTATTGCCTACATACCAGGAACTGTCTTACTGCAGCCCACAATTGTTGCGAATTTTACACGAAAACGGTTCGTCCTACTCATTTACAACAAGGCGACCTTTTTTACTTTTGGCGTACTTCTCTAATAGAAAACAGCATTAAAAGTCCGTAATTCCTGGTGGAATTAGGTTGCAAGGTATTGATATGCTTCTACTGTGTATTTCAAGGTCTCGGTGGTATAAAACAATGCTCAACTTGTAATCATTAAGTGCCTCTTCATTTCCTTTATATGCAAACAGTTCACTTTAACATTTCCATTTTTATGGGCCTATAATACCGCCCTTAATATTAGTTTTAAGTACAAAATGTCGCGTGTATTTACTACGATTGTGGGTCGAATTCAGCCGCATATATAAAGTTTTAAAACTATGTAGCAATATTACGATGTTAAAATTAAGTAGTTTGAAGAAATATATTTTTTATTGTGAAACTTAACAGACATGTCCTCAAGTATTAATTATAAAAGCATATTTTAACATTCCGGAGCACATATTTCAATACCTACACCAAGATAGAAATATTTACGCGAAGATTTATTTAGGTTTTCATGTGAAATTCTACGTCGTTTAGTTGAAAACCTTACTTACACAGAAAGGTTCTTTAATGCGTCCTTTTGTAGACTTAGTAGATTTCCTAGGAAAATGTATTTCCTGTAAAGTAATTAGGCTAATTTGTGTCTATAATACTGGAATTTTTTATTTAAATGCAGTAAACTAAGTTCGTCCAGCTCTTTCTCAACAGAGTTTTCAAGAGAGCATTTGCAAAAACCACGTGTATTTATAAAGTATTTTGTGAGGACGTGTATTGGAAATGCCTCCTGTAGGTAGCGATTATTTGCTCGTTAGTCTTAGTTTATTGACGATCCGTAATTTAATAGAGAGGAACAAACGATGGCATATAATACAAACTATTATCTGTTTTATACAATTCACAAATATTTTCACTGTTGTGTAACTACTTTTCCTTATTATGTTCCAGGATTAACAGGCGAATGAGGAGAGCCTGCCGGAAAGCCGTCAAGTCACAAGCTTTCTACTGGTTAATTATAGTATTAGTGTTTCTCAATACTGTTGTGTTGGCTACGGAGTATTACCGCCAACCAGCTTGGCTAGATGATTTTCAAGGTATTTCTTAATTTGTAATTCCGTTACGTTTATATTATTATTATTATAGTTATTTGCCTTCTGATGAATATATTAAAATGTGAAATTTGCTCTTCTTCTTAGTCATTTGCATGCATAATGTTTGGGAAGTATAGAACCTTAATAGTTTAGTTTATATCAACGAAAACTACGATTTCCACTTACACCACCAATTTAACAATGACTATCCAAAAATACTTGCTATCACTATTAGTTTTTTTTGCCAATTATGCGATTATTACAGCTATTGGTACAGTTAGAAGTTGAGCTATTGCTATTTCTGCTGTAACTACCACTTATAAAACTATATACTATTTTTACTGATACTGTAAAAACAATACCGCTACTCATTGGTTCGTGGTGTTTATAGAGGTTATCGGCCACTCTTCATAAACTTTTTTTTCTCCATTCCTTTCCCTGTATACAATTCTTGAAATCTTTTTTACTCTCTAATTCGTGCATAAGGCAAAATTCTCAGTCTAGTAAATACTTAGTAATATTTCATGTTTACGACAGTACCTACTTCAGCTAAAATTTTACTTGTACAGTCTGTCAACGTAAAAATAATATCATTTAAATAATTTTGAAATTGTGAGACTGAGATTATTTATCGTCAGCTACATACATTTATTTTCTAAAAATTGTAGTAGTCACTGACATTAGTTGGTTATATTATACTTCGCATTCTGACATGCCAAGATTAAATACTACAAATTCCTGTAGTAAACAAAATAGCTAAAGAGAAGGTAATTGTTTTTTTATGACCATGTAAGTAGATTTCATAATATATCATTAAACGTATCTGGTAAGACGTAAAAAGTAGTGCGTTTAAGAGGAGGGGATCGGAGCACGCACTACTCCCATAAGACAAAAATATTACACCGAAAATTACATTATATTAAATAAAATTCAATTAATAACATAACTGAAATGTTACCGAATGAAATCGCGAGTTAGGGCCCTGTTTGTGAAATTTGACTTCTGATTGCACCCTAAAGAACGATTAATTAATACATTTTATAGCAGCACGTAAAATATACTGTCTCTAAGTGGAACGTTTTAGTGATATGCTTATATAGAAAATAACAACCGTTTAAATAGTATATATTTTAAACACCGTGTGAAAAATGCTTGGCGGCATGGATTGCTTATTTTATTTAATTAACCAGTGATAGTGAGAAGTAGTATTTGTGTTAGCGACATGAAGAAATATTTTTATTAAGAAATACGATCGTTAATACTTGTTAACAAAATATGTGTAGTTTCAAGATGATAGAATACGAGTGTAAATTCATTCGAAAGTTATTTTTTTCCTTATTAATCTGAACAAATGCAGCAAATGTATTTTCGAAAATAGCGCTTCAAGTTATGGTTGGGGGTGTGATATGCACACGTCTTTGCTGTTTAATGCAAAACAAGTAAATATGTAAAATTGTTCAGATACACTCCAGCAAATTTCATTTGCTCAGTCCAATGGCAAACCCATTTTACGAACAATAATCCGTAGGAAACAAATAATAAATCCAACAGTAAAAATACAAACTGAGGTATTGGCATTGCACATGACTGCTATTTATTTTATAAAGTTTGAAGCGTGAAATCTTATCGTGGATATTTAAATGTAACGACCGTTGGGTATTTTCGTCCAGAAAGTAATAATCTCGCCCCCTGTTACACATTTCATGTCTACGTAATGAGGACATTTAAGGGAAGTGTGCGTCCTAAAATGTCAAATTTAAAAATGCTTATGATTATGTAATTTAGAATCCATTTGCTGTTAACCAACCAATTGGCGAATAGCGTTCTGTTGAATGTAGACCATTCACCTCGGGAGACTGTGTTAGTAATATCACCTTTCACTGATGTAAATGAATGTATCGACACTGTGCTTGAAAGCAATTCATTAACCAACAAATGGAATATTTTTTCGTCAATAAGCGCATATTAATTAACAAAAACATGTCATCTAGTCAGAACTCCAAGTAAACCGTTCCAGGAAAACCTATGGCGACTAAATTCAAAACAGAAAGCGAGTGTCTTGACAGGTGGCAGGCAACCCACGACACACAGACTGCATAACTATGAATAAATAAATATATTTTTATTAAAGAATCAAGAAATATGACTATATTAATTGATGTAAACATCACTTCACGTGGTTAGATTACAGGGAATGTTCTTATTATATAATGCGGGTAGTTTACCAACTTGTAAATTTTGTAGTTTATTTAGTTTATTGTTATTTACGTGTAAACTTAAGGATTAATCTGAAAACACAAATGCCACTTGCACACTCCTCAATGAATTGTTAACTAAATTGCATATGCAAGATACTATCGTCCAAGAGTTTTGGTATGGGTAGTATGCACACACAAAATTGGAGCAAGTGTATATGGACAAATATGTGTGATGTCTACAAGTTATGTTATTGTTGTAACAATTTATCATCAGGAATTAAGGGTTGCAATCATGTTGTCGCATTTAAATTGATGATACTGAAGTCTAATTGGAATTTAAGTAACAGTTTAATTAATCGTTACGATAAGATTTGTAAACTTATGTTTATGTGTGTCAACACTCTAAACGTTGTTGTTTGCAAAAAATATTCACTATGGGATCCCTACGAAGTAAGTGATGTGGCCACCACACAAATTCTTCGTAATGCCTAAACAGGATGTTCAGTGACCAGGAAATGCGGGAAACGTGCGGGAATTTAAGGACGCCACTTACCCCACACTTCAAATGCTTTGCAGTGTGTTTGTGAACATTATTCTTTGCAAGATGGAACTGCAAATGGCACTTGGGAGGCATAAATCCTTGGCTTACCAGATAGGTGGCTGTGGTCGTGTAAAATTTTGCCCTTACCTGAAATGCACAAATCTTTCTTGCCTATGTGGTACCTAACTAGTGCTGTCAGTGGTTTCATGCCTACAACTACATTTCAAGTGTCACATTCATACTTATCAGCTCGACAAGTTTCGCCACAGGAAACTTCATAAAATCCTCAGCCTCGAATGGGTGATCCTTTGTATTGCTAACATTGTAACTGCGTGTTATCAAAACAGAAGCAGCATAGAGTACATGTTTATTCTTCACTGCCATTCTAGAACTGTCATCTTGTGGCATCAATGTATCCATGGGCAGTAAATAAGTTTCTGTGTCAAAATATGCTCCGAAACCCTGTCTCTGCCGTTCATGAAAATTAAGGAAATGGTGCCACCTCTCTCCCTGGCTAGGAAATGGCCCATACAGACAAGGATTGTTTACACTGAATTGAGCGTGCAGCAAGCCTGTTTTAATTTTCAAAACAATGACGCAGTACTCCCAAATCATAACTTTTCCCTTATGTTTACTCAGTTGACTAATCAGCATATATCATAATTTTTACGTATAAAAAGCGAATGTGTCAATAATATTTTGTCTTTTGTCCATGCAAGCATACTCATTATTACAACTGTTATTGGTCTTCTCGAAACATCTCGCACAATGTAGCATTGTACGGATGATTTTTGGTGATGGTCTTCAAGATTCCTCTAGGGTTTGGATAGGAGCGGTCTCTCAACATGAGTTGCGCGAGTCTGGGTACAACCCTGCCACCCCGCCGTATGAAAGCTTTCCTGTTACCAACAAGTGACAGGATTTTGGTGTGGACAGCACCTGCAATGAACACCCTGCACTGTGAAACGTGCACGTCCAATTGTAGGAGACGTTTTAAGACCCATCTGCTAGCACGCCTAACAAATATTGTGACGTTGTTGCTTAATGTAGGAAGGAACTCCTCGTCAAATATTCCGCCCATATCTTAGGACTCGAGGAGTACCCGAGATTTAAAGAAAACTGAATTGTCTATGTGGTAGTTACATCTGCCAACCCGCCTTCAATAAATTTGCCACTCTGAATCCCACCAAATTTAAGGGGAAATAGTTGTTGCGAATCTAAAGCCAGGAATGTATCCTACACCTGTCAAGGAAAGTATATAAGTCCCACATCAATATAAACCCTATCGTTACAATTGCAAACTCTACGAGTATGTTACCGAATACGATATGCGGGAGTGTGTACATGAGCAGGACTGGCGATAAACACCCATCGGCAGTGGCAGGCGACACTGCCAAATCACTCAACGTACAGTGCTTGCAACATTCAGCACACAAACTAGCTTAACCGACATTGCCATGTTCACACACTTAAGAAAATTAAACGTACAAAATGTAGGGAAAAAGTCGTAAAGCTTTCTACGTCAACTTCTTGAAAGAACAATATATAAATATATCAATAGTGCTAACCAATATTCATTCATCTGTCAGCACGGTATTTCAGATTGCAGGGCTTTTGCTTGAAACTCTAAAACTATGAAGTTTTTTCGGGCCTACGACAATATAGATTTTTTTTTTTTTTTTTCGAAAAATTTTAGCATCCAAACTACTAGAGTTCGTGATATACACATGCTCTCTCTCATACACCAACCACTCAAACACTAAACGTGCAGTACCTACACGCACATGGTCATAAAATCATACTTATATTCGCTTTTCCACACACGTAATCACGAAATTCTACACACACTCACATTTCAACACAATTAAACATCATTGTGATATTATTCAGATAAAAATTTCAAACATCGTATCTTCAGTAAGTAATTCACTCACTTTTTCTCTTTCTTTCTCTCTCTCTCTCTCTCTCTCTCAAATGTAAACACACAATGCTACATACACTTGCCATGCAATACATTCTGTCACTCATACATTCACTCACTCATACATTTAAACATGCAATGCTGCACACATTCACAAAGCAATGTATTCATAGATTTAAACATACAATGCTTCATTCACAAATCAATATAGTTCAGTCTCTCATGCATTATCTCACATACATGTAAACTGACAATGCTACATAAATTTCACGAAACAATATATTAAATGGCTCATACATTCACTCAGACATGTAAAAATGCAAAGCTACATATAAACATAAAGCAGTTCATTCACAAACACACACACATTCAATAATTTGTGTATTCACCAATTGCAAATCATGACAGAACTACTAACATTTTGGACAACATACAATGTCAGAATGAGGTAAGATACATGTGTGTAACACTCTGTTATAAAAGTCACTGTATTGAAGTTGACAGTCAGACAAACAACAATACAAAAATAAGAAACAGAAGGGTTGGATAGTGTCAAGAGATAATGGGGAGGTTAACGTATGACTGGAGATGGGATGCTCTAGACAGCCTTCAATGTCATAAATTTAATTTTTATAACGGTTCAATTTTTATTACGGCAAATATTTCCTCCAGACAGTTCCCATCATAATTTTTTAGACCAAATGTGGGCTGTTCCATGCAGTCCCAGCATCATAAATTAAATTTTTTATAACCGCAGGTGATCCCTTCAGATACTCTCCCATCATAACAAATTTTCACAACTGGATGTGTTCAAAAAAACATCTGCAAATTATTGCCTGCTTCGTGTCACAGACATACGTACACTACACTTTGGTACAAGGAATGTGTAGTGTGTGAGCGCGCGTGTGTGTGTATATATATATATATATATATATATATATATATATATATATATTTAGGACTTCGTATTTTACATTACAAACTCTGAAATACATAATACCAAGCATTTTATGCAAACACGCATTAACTACTTTTATATTATCCGGTTCAGTCTTAATTATGCATGCTCTTAATGCGAGGTGTCTTGATGCCCGGAATCTTGGACACAGCATCCCTCAGCTTTTTGTACACGAAATTCCACACTCTGGGCTAAAAAGCACAATGTTAGTCTAATGGTCCTGGTTCAAGTCCTTGATATGGTCGGAAACAATACCCACAGTACACAGATGAGACGTCCCCTCTAACATAGAGTAAATGAGACATTCACTAAGTTGGCAGAAGCGGTTATATATTTCTCACGCCCATCCCCCAAAGAGTCGCCAGTTTCCTTAATGTACTGATAAAAGAATTTTGTTGGTGCAAACATAATTTGTTTGAATCAACCAAATCATGTCTTTGTATAGGGGCAATTAAATATTTGTTTGCTAGTACCAAACAGCTGTATTTTGTTAACAGCACAAAATATTTAGCATGTGATAAAAATATTTCGTTGTACATATTAAATGCACGCGCAATATTTTAAGAACTAAAAAATTATATTTTATAAACTTAAAAAATTTTGAAATAAAAAAAAGGAAATCATGGATGGGGATTCGAACCACTAACCATCGGCTTGCCTCCTCTTATTCATTACCTAACAAACTCTTTTTAAACAAATTTATTTACAGTTAACACAGCACATAGAGATTGCAACCATACAGATAAAAAAAATTGTTTCCTTGGAATGTACACAGAAGAATAAACCAATTTTAAAGATAAAAATTAGAAGAGAAAAAAATAAAGTAAAAATTGTTCCACTACGAAAGGTTGATTAAAATGCACTCTTGTCACTTTTCCAACAATTACAACGACCCTTATACGAGTTATATTAATGTTAAATAGATTGTTTTATAAAATGCAAACCAACACCTTTTAATAGCTTCGTTCACGTATACTTTATACGAAAATGTGGTCTTTATCACTTGGTTTATTATTTACTTTTACAAAAGTATTGTCACAGCTCATATTTTAATGGTGCATACATACCGCACATAGTAGTAACTTTTGGCTATAAGTCGGATACATGTTTTTGATGTATTTCGTCTTCAGGAATCACCTCCCGAACGGTGTGGGTTTAATTAAGAATCACCCTGTTTATGTACCTAATGAAGCCTATATTTGTACTTTGGATTTTAAATGTTTTTAAATTACACATGTTACTGAAAAATACGAGTTCTAACACTTATTCGTTACAAGCAACATGTTTTACACAATTTAATCAACATAAATCTGATGGAAAAGGTATACATAATAAAAACAATAACTGCACTGAAGGGAGACTCCAGAACAATTAACTTGGAAAATTATATACAATAATAAACTTTACTTATAAATATTTATGTTCACAACATTTCTTATGTATGAAATGTATTTTAGATTATATATAAAACTTACAATACCGATGTGGAAAGAACTTAAAATATTTCATTTATTTGAGCACCTAATTATTGCTCTACAGACGCACACCTCTCATACTTGGAAAATAACAAACATTCTTGCATGAAAAAATGTCTTTAGTTATGACACGTATTTATACTTTCAGAAAATCACGTACACAGTTAGGATAAGACTGTATTCTTTAAACAATACATACAGATATGAAACACAATTAAGACAATTTACATTTAACACAAAATGAGGTGTCATACTGAAATAAAACTCTACCTTTTATAACTAAAAAAAATATGACATGTTACTCTGACACACTATTTACTTAAAACCAAATTCCGATTCGTACGGAGTGCAGAAGTGTCATTCATAGCATTTATGAAGAGTATCTTAGTAAATTTCTAGGAGTTAATGAAATATGTGGAAAATGCTGTTTCAGGTCGACTAGTTGTCAGGTGAACAGACACTGTGTGATATCTACTCGAGGACTTGACCTAGGGCAAATACTGATAAATCTTAGTATATTAACCACAACTTTGCCGATATCGTCGTAGTAATGGCACTGGCTGACAATTTCAGAACGCAGGTTTCATAAGTATGTAGTTTAAAATTTTGGGATTCTGTATCTAAAACATGCCAGTCCTAGGGTAGAACATAAATATTGCTGTGCTCTACTGTGTGCCTTAAAAACTTATAAAAATATACTTCGTGATAAACGGGTTGGGATAGTTGTAAAATACTTGAATGCACACAGACATTTTTAATGCAAAAATGTTACCATTCTACAGAAAGGTGAACACTTTTCTCCTGTAGGCTCTATTGCTGTACACTATCAAAGATTTTCATTTCAGTCACAGACTCTTAATGCTACACAAAATCAGAACTTGTTTACTCACATACAGGTGTGGCATTCACACAAATGCATGGATCACAAGGAGTGATGTTTGCGTTGTTGGGTAGGAATGTTTTATGGTTGTAGGCAGTACAGATCTCCGACCACCTGCGTTGTACTTGTTGCAACTTCGGCACCACGAAGGTGGTCGTGTCTCTGATGTTGGTAAAATCCATGTCTGTTTCTTCGACTTCTACTAAAAAATTGTCGGCTGACACTGGAAGCTCTAAAATTGGTGTGATATTGACGTCTGTACAGGAGAAGCAGGGACAGCCTGTTATTCTTCTGCGGAAAACATCGTAAATGTCCAGATGCAGTACAAGTTGACTTCTCTGTTCCAGGTATAAAGCTGAGTATACCCAATATGCGGCTTATTGATTACCTTATGATATGCAATATCTACACAATCGTACTTTTAATTTTTTCGGGTGTACGTCTAATAAGGCTGAAACTCGAAAATTTCAGCATTTTTACCATAGGCTTGTACATCACAGTGAGGCTGCTGCCACAATGGAGTCACATTAGATACTGAGAATTGCTGACTTTCTAGTTCGAGGATCGATACTCTCTTCTAGTAGCCAATGTCCGTTATCGTCTCAGGACACGTCATGTGTGGGAGACTCCATCATAGAATCCTTATCCGGCAGTGTGTATAGCACCGACCCATAGCTGCGGGTGACGTTTATGTGTGACGACATTAGATAGAATGGTAGGAACATCATAAGAACAGAATACACAACAACCACTTGACCCTAGCTTATGTACCGTATAAAGGAATGGAGGGAGACATTGGTTTATACTAGCGATTGCGCCGGCCCCCTTCAGTCAAGCAAAAGCTGTCACGGGGAGCAGACAAGTCCAGTAGTGGAGGGGAAAGAGAGGGTATGCTTGTGGTAATGGTGCTATGCCTCAAGTATGTGGTAGAGGGGATATGTCAGGATCTTAAGGAAAGCTCGGGAGTGAAGGTATTCTTTAAGAGCATCACGAAAGTTGTTAGACTAAAGGATAACCAAGAGAATAGAGATAAAAAGAGGATAGGCAAGAAGAGAGGGTTATGCCACCAAGAGAGCCAATCTCAACACTTCCTTCATGGATGTGGCTTAACCAAGTAGCCAATCAAATGACAGTTTCCCCCACTTCTCTTCCCCTACACATGTGAGTGGGGACCAACTCCCCTATTTATACTTCAGCATTATTTATACCAAAAGGGTCCCACAGCCAATCGCTTAACACTATACCTACCTCCAGGGACATCTCCCCTACCATTTTGATCCTACACTCCGCAGCTTCTCATGTTCTAAGCATCAGACAATCACTACCCTCATGGGGATTGGGCATTTTTCGTACCAAACGTTTCCCACAGGCAATCAGAGCTGTGCCATGCACTCCATCTCCCCTCCAGGAGACACCACTCGGCCGATCAGAGGCCTTGCACTCCTATCCGGAGGCAGGGCCAATGCTATTTCAAATGCACCATGTTCCTGTTTTTTCTTCTAGTTTGGTCAAACACGCATACTCCCACTACTTACATGAACACATTTAAATATGTTTAAACATGCATCCAACTGTAGTATGTAATTACACGGCACATTTAATAGTGGTTAAGGGTACTTAAAGGATTTGCCCATATTTCTAACCAGGAACTTTACTGAACATCTCTCGATGGGGTTGCAGGGACTGTCGAACATTCTCGAATAGTACCGACACCTGTATGATAGTCTGATACAGGAGTGATTTTAGGTATCATATCGGCTTCTCTGACTACAGGCGCATCGTGGATTGATAAATTCTAGAAGTTTCTTGTTGAGGTGAATGTAAAGGCAAGAATGGGTCTACCTCGACCAGTCCAGTGGTTAGAATAATCCTTACTCAGATATAGTCGCACATTCCCGACAAAACTTGCTTCGTCACCATCGTGCTAAATACATGAATGTATTCTTACATCGAGTGGAACATCCTCGAGTAGCTGCGGTAGCATGTATTCAAGGAACCAACGGTAAACAACAGTGTTAAGTCGTGGAGGTAGACGGAATCGCCCAACACGGTGGTCCTGCACCGTACCTGACCTTTTTAAATCAAACTGCTGCTGGTAGTTTTGTGGTCGAATACATTGTTTGGTTATCTGCCACCCATATATCATTATTCCTGGTATTTTAAATACCATCACATGCATCGTCTCTCTAAAGCATGGGCCCACAGAAACTTTGCTGAAGATTAAAATGTTGTAGTTACAACTGGTCGAATCATAGTCGACGACGATAACCGACCGGACATGCTGCTTATATTGTAAGTATGTGATACGAACGCAGATGTTGCTCGCGATGAATTAATCATGACTGTTAAAACGTTGACTTTCGTTGTAGTTGCACCAATCGTGAATTGTGGAATGACTACCTGTTAAGCCCTTCACTTTGTGTAGAGAATGTCATAATTCATTTTTAAAAAGCGATTCAGTTGAGTTCTCGAACTAGAGAACCTTTTTACTAAGATGTGACGATTATTAAAAATCTAAAATTTTTTTAACATGATTAATGAAAACACAAATTGGTAACTACGGTTAAAAAAAGCAATTTATAAGAACACCCATATTTAAAGAGGTGAATGATCTCCATTGCACACTACACTATTCAAGGGTAAGTCGCTTAGTTACAAGTAATTTATAAAATATTTCGTCTTACTCATTTTAAAATCCGTATTTATGGAGAGACAACATCTTTGATAATCTGATTTTTAAAATGTCCGTATGTTTTGGTATTATATTTTATTAAGAAAACAACTGCGGAATTAAGAATGCCACCAGCTCAGAGTTACCAGTCTTGGTGGCTGAGAGAATACGCGAACTCACACAATTGGATAAAGCTTCATTTTCGTAAACCCACTGATTAATGCACAGTGCATTTGAAAATTACGGTTTCGGTTGAGTCCGGTTGATTCAAAGACTTCACCCATTCATCCAGCCAGAAATTTTAATTGATCTAGTGGAGGTAAAAAAAAAGTTTACTAGACATGTTAATTTGCACGGAAAATTTTACGTATTTTAAAATTTTCTGTAACTGCAATACTTAATTTAAATGTAATTATTATATTTGAATAATAGAGTTTATTTTATGTGTGTTACCAATGTGTTCAGTATGGAATTCGGTCGTGGTATAGAAGTAGTCTGTTACACGAGCGGATTCATTTCACTTCATAACGAAAACTATTTCCAAAGAGAGAAAATTGTCTCTTAGACAGTTGATATTTGACGCAACCGGTGTGAAACGGTGTTTCAATCACTGGTGGATTTAACAACGAAGTTTGAAATACGCGGAAGGATAATGCAGGCAGCAGGTATCCTGGCGAAAGCGTTGAAGGGTGTATAAAACATGGCTCACGTTAATAATTGATGTTTGAAGTCCCGCCCTTACAACCTAAAGTAGGCATTTCACCTGAATTGAGTTTGGAGCGCAACACTTATGTTTTATACTCCTTACATAGCTCTTCATGATAACGAGCGCCTTATTTAAATATGTGTTTTATTCACAGCAGTTTTAAATTCTTGAGTAACCCTTTTCGATGAAGTCTAGCTTCCCACGAATTGTACAGTATCGTCTGTATTCAGTACTATAAACATTTAAGACTGAATTAACTACAGTGAATGGTCGATATGTGTCCGTTATACTGAGGGATTCCCTTTTCATTTAATTCGTGCTCTTTTCCATTGATCTGTGAATTAGTGTGGATTTCTCACACGCCTATTAATACCTATGTTATTGCCTTAGTTTGGCGTTTGGCACTAATCGTCAAATTTGGATGAAAATTTTTTTTAATAAAGCGTTGCAGAAACTGTAGTAAAGACCACAGACAAACATGCTGTGTTCGTATAACTCATTCTTCTCTCTCCCAAACGCACTTTCTCTCCCCCTCATTATATTTGTCATTGTCTTCCTTTCTGTCAACATTTCCTGTCATTTTATTCCTGTATGTCTCCCGTCTCTCCTCTATCCAGGCCTGTATATGAATGCATATTTGCCTGTTTTCTTATAGTTACTTCTTTCTTCCACCCTCTTTCTAACACTGTATTTGTTAACAGCCATTATCATTCCTTGCACAGATCTCATTTAACAAGTACTTCACCTGGGGGAGCCCGAAGGACACATCATGAACGCGCATTGGTTGTACTGTTGCTTAAACCTGCAAGATAATGAAATTGCATGCAATATTTTCGTCCGTAGTATACATGTGTGAGTTTTACAGAGGCAATAATTAAATTTTATGGCAATGGAATAAATCTAATTATATATTGGAAGTGATTGCCGTCAAAATAATTACTGGTGTCTGGATATTAGTGCCTAAAAACAATTACTTAAGCGTGTGGCTCAGTCATTTTCATTCTCCTTCAAAATAAACAAAATGTATGTAGATAGGTAGAGAACCAGTTGCTTAAATATACGTTTATTGGCTTCAGTGAAACACTGTTGTTTTAAGATGACGTTACGTCGAGCTGTTCAAAAACCATTCACTTAACATGTTAGAGGCCAGAAAATATTGGCCTTTCATGTTTGAAGTGAATGTAATTGAATGTGCGTGTGTGTGCATGTATAACATTTTTCAATGTATGTGTCATTATAATTTTTTACAGCTAATTTCCCGCCAAATTTGTTTGGTTTTACTAATAAATGATTTTTTTCTTTCCAGATTATACGAACTTCGTCTTTGTTGCACTTTTTTCTATGGAAATGTTGTTAAAGATGTACAGTTTAGGTTTACAGGTAAGTTCCATTTTTCTTAAATAAATATTGAAAGCAAGATTCACATTGTACTTTTTAATATTTGTTATAATAGTTCGTGATAGTCAAAAAGTAAAAGTTTGTAAAATCAGTAAAATTTTTTCTCAAAATATTAATTAATTTGAAAATTCGGTTAACAATTTAAATATTAAAAAAAAAAATTTCGGTAGAAACGCAGTGACGTATAAGGTCGTGATTTTAAGTTCTTTTGTGTCTTCTCTTAATGATGGAATGACTAATTCACATTTTTCAGACGAAGGGAAGAAATCACACGACAATAATGATATTTAACGTATTTAAGTACCTAACGCAGAAAAAAATCTAGTTGAAATTTATTTGTCACAGATCTATAAAACTTTTGGAGCTGCAATACGACTTCAATAAGGCCGTGGGAAACATTTATAGAAAACAATAACAAACATTGATATTTGCTTCCTATCTTTATTATTGTTTACTTTTTTGAAACTTGACATGGCAAATCACATTTTTCTAAGGGAACTTCATTGATTGTACACTGTATTTTTAGTTTCTAGCAGGCCACATTAAATCTTTGATATTTTTTTTCTTTTCGTGTTATTCTTATAAATGTAATAGTTTCGGTTTTGTGTGTGTTGGTAATGGAGAACTATAACGGCTGTTTTCGTGAGAAAAGTGCGAAATTTGCTTGTACAGGGCAAACAGAAAACATTCAAATAATATCATGGTAGTTTAATATTTTAGTTCTTGTATGCATTTTTGCAGATAAAACATTACTAAAGTGTTTGCTGTGAGCGTTTGGCTTCTTAGAAAGTTTTAAAATTTGACTTAGTAAAATTATCACGACTCGGAAATGAAAAAAATGGAAACTCAGAAATATGAGTAATTGTATTGATGGTAGAAGGAAATTGTGGTTGCGAAAAATGAACGTTGATGTAAATGCGGGTGGTAAATTTGGTTACTAATCGAAGAAATGAATCTTAGGTGTGGATGGTGTAGATGAAAAAGTGAACGTGTGTGCGTATGCTGAGGTTGATGTAAATGTAGAGGCTATGTTGGAGACTATGTTGAGGTTGATGTAAATGTAGAGGCTATGTTGGAGACTATGTTGAGGTTGATGTAAATGTAGAGGCTATGTTGAGGTTATGTTTAGTTGAATATAAATGTAGAGGCAAAATTGAGGTTGAAGCAAATGTTGAGGCGGATACTGAGGTGGATTTTGTAGTGGTTTATAGGCGCTGGATAGTGAAGAAAATTATGCCTTGTTAATATTGTTCTGCATTATCTATGTTCGTGGTGAACTTGGTGAGTAAAATGAATGGTTTTTATGGGTTTATGGAATATGACATTTTGTGTATTTGAAATTAGTTAATATTATTGCTTGCATTAAGTTATATACTAAATGAAACAGAATATACAATCTTCGTAAGCTTGTGTTGTTGAGTAATGAAATTGTTTAGTACGACTGTAGTGTATGTGAAGGGTATCACCTGAAAAAAATACATATGAGGGTATGTATATGTAGGTATATATGTTGGTATGTATATATGTTTGTATGTATGTATATAAGTGTTTGTACGTATGTGTATATATGTGTTTGTGTGCATATATATATATATATATATATATATATATATATATATATGTGTGTGTGTGTGTTTTTATGTATGTATATATATATGTGTGTGTGTGTGTGTTTTTATGTATGTATACATGTTTGTATGGACGTATATATACACGTTTGTATGTATGTATATGTATGTTTGTATATGTATGTGTATGTATACGTATGTTTGTATATGTCTGTGTGTGTTTGTATATGCCTATGTATATATATGTATATATAAATATATAAGTATGTACATGTTTATATACATGCTGTGTCTTATGTTACAAACGTTGGGAGGTGATTCCTCATAAAAATTGAGGTATAGTCAAGCGAAGTCATTTTCGTCTAGTACTATTTTTAAGGGAGATATGAACCTATAAAAATCAATTTTTAAAACGTTTTTTCCAGAAAATATGGGAAACGACTTTTAAATTCGATTGCGATTTTCAGCACAGTGCTTAGTATCGTTGAGATCCTCAAAGCTATGATGAAACCGCTCGTTAAAACCCTCCCCTTCATGTAAATAACAGGGGTAGCTACCTTCACACTAACCAGAACTTTTTTACCGTTGGGTTCTGTGAAAATTTTATGTTGTCTTTCTGAAGAGTACGCCTAAATAACGAAAAAAAGGTCCTCTTGTCGCAAGTCGCTAGAATGCACTGTCTACGAGAAAATAATTTCTACAAATTAACAGTCAGTGGCTGCAATACACTGCATTCTTGGTACTACATTGAAATGTATTGTGAATGGTGGCAATTATATTGTAGAGAAGCTATTACGTCCCGTTGAAAAACACGTTCTTAACAGAAAAAGGCCATTGTATTTTGTAAGACTTCTTATCCGGAATTCGCCTGGAGGAATGTCGGGAATGTATGTAAAATTGAACTCAGCAATGCAGCAGCTCGGAATAAAGCCCTTATCCTCCCAAATGCAATTGCAAAAGTATACCGTTGCATCATCTCGATCGGTGGGTGACTTCTAATGATGTGCAACAATGGACGACTTGAAGTACACGCCCCCTGATGTCACACGAAGGGGAAAAGTACTTTGGGAAACAAAGCATGTTTACAAACATGCTGATTTGTTCGTTGGTAATTGCAGAAAGCAAAAATGTTGCGCATTCATAGATTTGCACGTAAGGGTAAAAAATATTAGTTTCAATTTCATGGTTAAGATACGCAAATAAATAAATAAAATCTGAAAAACCGGCAAATTCCAAACAAATTATCAATTTTCTTGACGTACATCTCATCCGGGACATGTGAAGCCAAACAGCTAAATGAAGGTTATGCTCGACTGCGGTATCCATGGAGATAGGAATTGTATCCCACACCTGACTGAAGCTCCGCCTCTTTTCAAGTCGTCCATTGTAATGTGTGTGATTCAATGCAATACCTTCAACATAGTGAATGTGAGACTAGAGATCACCATTACTTAATGTACAACACAAGAATAACGCAGCATAATGATATGTCACACCAGAGTTATAGTAATTGCTTAAAGTTACGACCACCAACGTCCAGACAGCTCCGACACCGTCGAAGCATAGAATGTTTCACCCTTTCCAACATCCCTGGTGTGTTCCTGACACTGTTGCATGCTGCCTCGATTCGTAGCAAAAGGGCAGCTTGGCGTTCCACACTTTTAGCATACACCAATTAATTTATATGACCCCATAAAAAACAATCTAATGGATTGAGGTCTGGAGGACGTGCTGGCCATGGAATGGGGCCATGCTTGCCGATCCATCTTTCGCCGAACATGTCTGTCAGTTGCTGCCTCGCTACGCGACTGAAGTGTGCAGGTGCACCATCGTGTTGGAACAACATCCACGTTCGCACATCAAGGTGTACATCTTAAAGAAGACGTGGCAAGCCGTTTTGTAGAAAGTTCCGACACACATGGCCGGTGAGCCGATTTGGGAGAATTTGCGGACCTATTAAGTTGTTACCCACGATTCAACACCACACATTGATTGAAAATCGCTGTTGATGTGCACGAACGGAAATCCTTCGAGAATTTTCATCTGACCACGTATGTGTGTTGCGCATGTTGAAACATTCATCACGCGTAAAGGTGGCCTCATCTGTGAATAATACGGATGTATGAAACTGCGAGCGTACTGCACGTCGTAAGAACCATGCGCAGAACCGACGTCGTCGTGGTTAGTCTTCTATTCCTAGTGCTTGCACACGTTGCACATGGTAAGGGTAAAGATTCTGCTCGTGCAAAATGCGCCACGCTGTCGTGTAGCTCACTGGACGATGGCGTGCTATCATACGAACACTGGTGCTGGGTGTGTTCTCTACTTCTTCCAGTATAGCTTCTTCCACAATCACAGGAACAGAATGAGTTCGACCTGTCTCACGCATGTAGGGTGTAATGAGCCTGTCGTACGAAGTCAGTTGTCAAGCCGTTGGAACATGCTACGGCTGGGGTGTCGTCGTTGTGGAAAGTTTTCAGCATACATCCTCGCTGCTTCCCGTCCATTTGAATGTGCCGCACCCTACATTAAGTGCGTATCTGCAAGTTCAGATCAAGAAAACCGCTCCATGCCACAGTTGCAGGAACACTACATTCCCTGACGTTTTCGTTGTGACATACAGCGATCGGTGTGTTCCATTATGTCATATGGGGTAACTCAACAAACAACACAACGCACAATCGCACGAAATGTTCATCACTGTCCCAGTAGCCGACACAGGAATACCTAGCACCAAGGGGGCCACAGTGGCTCCGCGCTAGAGCGCGAGCTTGATACCAAGGCGACCCGGATTCGATTTCCGGCGGGGTCAACCCGGATATCCACAAGTAGCAATCGTGCCTGGACGATGCCGTTGGTCGGTGGTTTTTCTCGGGGTAGTCCCGTTCCCCCCCACCCTTCATTCCAGTCGCCCCTCCATTTTCACATCATGTCACCCCTCATCAGCTGTAAAAACGACGATGTCACACAGCCGTAAAGCCCTCTTCACTCACTCACATACCTACCACCACGCTACATGTCTCCGTGCAACTTGCATATTTTACATGCAGTTTATTATGAGCTGTTTTGCTATGTATTTTTATTAATAACAGGCATGCTGGATTGTTTAACGTTTAACGCGGTGATCGATAATTGCATCCATTCACAATACATTGCACTGTAGTACCAAGAATGCAGTGTATTGCAGCCACAGACTATTAATTTATACGAATTATTTTCTCGTAAACGGTGCATTCTAGCGACTTGCGACAAAATGATCTTTTTTCTTTATTTAGACGTACTCTTCAGAAAGACAACATAAAATTTTCACAGATCCCAACGGTAAAAAAGTTCTGGTTAGTGTGAAGGTAGCCACCCCTGTTATATACATGAAGGGGAGGGTTTTAACGAGCGATTTCATCATAGCATTGAGGATCTCAACGATACTAAACACTGTGCTGAAAATTGTAATCGAACTCAAAATCGTTTCCGATACTTTCTGGAAAAATAGTTAAAAAATGAATTTTTAAAGGTTCATATCTCCCTTAAAAATAGCACTAGACGAAAATGACTTGGTGTGATTATACCTCAATTTTATGAGGAATCACCTCCCAACGTTTGTAACATAAGTTAAGAAACATCCTGTATATAAATGTATGTATATGTGTATGTATGTATGCATCTGTGTGTATATGTGTATGTATATGTATTTGTGTGTATATGCAACGTGTGATTAAAACGTACTGACAAATTTAAAAAAGGTGTATGTTAAGGTGAAAACACGGTCCAAGTCACACAGGAAGTACTGCAGACACCCCCATTCCGTGCGCAATGTTACGGGTGATTGTTGACGGGTTTTCCTCCACAACGATGAATATTTCATTCGCATTTGGTGTACGTACATTCCTCGGGTGACCAGTGGCCACCTCGCGTCTTCAACGTGCTTGTTTCACGCAGTCGGTGGGTGATAGCTGTGAAGATTGTGTGATGAGGTTGCCTCCGCGCTGTGAATCACCGTTGATTCAATCGTACAGCAGCTCGAGCATTACCATTCACTTCACAGTACAGCAGAATTATATCTGTCATTTCTGCATTGGTATACGTTGCCATGCTGACTTGTAGCATAATTCGTGCAATGCACAGTCTGTGTGCGTTTGTAGTCTACATTCTTCTCTTCTGTCCTGTTCTGGAAGGGGGTCTACAACAAAGATAATAGGTGGCCAGATGGGAGGAAGCACTACACGCACCGATGTTATTGTAGCAACCCACTACACGATGCAGCTTACAATTCCGAGTTGCGGCAAACCAACTTCATACACATCAGTCCAGTGTAGCACACAGTCATTCCTGGTTGCATACTTGGTAGGTACACGCGCTTCTCTGTGAAGTGAAACTTTTAATGATTGTCCTGAAAGGACGAACGTTAGATAGTTTTTGCAAGATTCATTTATTTTTATAATTTTCCTGCCATTTAATTATCTTCCATAACAAATAGCAAATTTTTACTGCTACATACATTCTTCAAAGAAATAAGGGTGGTGCCACCCCCTTTCAACGTGATTAAGGTGTGTTACAATGTACAAAACTTTAACGTTTTTATCGCTTTTGGCAAAAATATTTCTATACCAGAAATTTGTTTCTGTTAAGCAAGTAATTTCCTAAATATTACAAACATATTTCATATTTTCTCTAACTGTGGAAGCGTTCGCAGCACTCCCTATTTTATCTAGATCGTTGGGTCCCTACATAAAACATTTTATTTTCACCTCAGCAAACACCTGTCAAAGTTTGTCGGTATGTTTTAGATACACATAGTGTATGTACTTATGCATTAGCGGTGTGCATGTGATACGTAATTTTGTAATGAAGGCATGGTAGTAGCCTATCTTGTTAAATGATTTGAGGATATTAAACGAATGTACGATAGATAATTGTGTTAAAGGTGTTTGAAACGTTGTGATTGGCTGGATGATTTTGACAGCATGAAATGATGAAATTTTTGAATAGGATATTGTATTATGAAGTTTTTAGACTTGAATGTACTCGTACGCCAACATCGTGGTAATTTTTATGTATGATCAGATGTTCGTGCAGTTAATCAGACATTGTGCACTGGCTGTATTACGACATCCATACATACGCCACATATATGCGTGCGATGTGTGGCGACACGAGAAGAACAAAAAAAAAAAATTGATATCAGTAATTGCCCGTAACAGTTAGAAAAGTCATTTTAATGTATGTTTAAAATCTCAATGTAATAACCTAACGTATAATATTTTAATTTGCAGGGTTATTTCGTATCACTATTCAACCGCTTCGACTGTTTCGTCGTGATAGGGAGTATAGGGGAAATTATCCTAACACAAACGAAAGTGTTCCCCCCTTTGGGTGTTTCCGTGCTGAGGTGTGTAAGACTGCTCCGTGTCTTCAAAGTGACCAAGTAAGTAGAAATAATACTATAAATTATACGTATTATTTATTTGTTTTATTGAAGTTATGTATTCTTTATGCAGACTGAAGGAAGTTTTCAAATACGTAATTCTCTGTATTGGAATATTGCACAAAAATAGAAACTTCGCTCTTTAATAATAATATCTTCTTTTACTTGAATGGGGTGGTCGAAATTTCAGTAATGTAAGTAAACTACGTTCTCTATAAACTTGCTTTATTGAGTGTACTTTTATTATTATTTTTTTTCCTTTCCGCCTTGAAGTGATACTGTTGTTAAAAATCGCATTTTGTAAAATATAAGTGAACTTGAGTAAAAATTAGTATTTTTTCGTCGTAAATTAATTGTCTACAGTTGGTGCTTTATCGACATGCAGACAGCCCAGTGTTGTTTTGTATGAATACAAACGAATTCACGTTGTTCTGTTCTACCTGTGTTGTGCAATACTAGTTGAGCATACTGGTACTCTTGTTTCTATAGCATTATACGAATCGTGTTTTAGTGTGCATACTCTGCCCCCTCTATAGTTTTAAAATGCAGTGCAATTTTTGTTAATTTTTTTAAAAATTTTCTCTACTTTTTTTTACTTGAATTTCTTCTTAACTGGGTTGGTAGAATTTTCATCAATAACTTGTCATCAAGGTCCCTGCAATTTTTTTGCTAATGTAGTACACTAAGGAAGTTTATTTTAAAACACAATTAAAAAATTCTGCATATTTTGGAATATCTTTGAAACGTACAATTATTTATAAAATATTAAGTTTGCAAAACGAATTACATGTCCAAATTTTAGCTGTGAAAGTTTTTGGTATTGGTGATGGTTGAAAAAATATGTACACAAAAACACAAAATTTGTGTGAAACTTTATTAGAGGCACTGCACTTTACAATTTTATTAAAACTCTTTTACACAGTAGTTTCACTCGCTGACCAATTCAGACATATCGCTTTGTTGTAAACAGCGACGTCTTTTGATTGCTTACAGCCTATGAGACAGTAAAACGAAAACGATACTTCTTGCTATTTGAACTGTCGTCAAAATGCTCATTTTCGATGAGTTTATGCGCGTAACATGTCAGCCATATAACTAAACAATTATTTTAAAAAGCATAGATTTATAAGCATTTAATATAGAGTTAACGTGTTTCATTAGGATAATAGCACCGAAATATCTGCAGAGAAATTGTCAAACAGTCGTTCATTTAAAATATAGCCGCTTGGCAGCAAGAGTGGAGACTAGAGACTAAAACAAGAAACTTAATTAATTCTAAAATTATTTCAATAATGACTCAATTCTGACAAGCAACCTATCACGTTCTACAGACCATACGATACAATGCCTTAGTGTCATACTTGATTATGCTTTATTTTATAACACAACATAAGCGGCAGTATTTTATTCTCCAGACGTTACAATACTCCCTGGCCTAAATGTATTACATATTTGAAATATATAATGCTAGTCAAACATTAAGTGAGCTCTTTGAGCGAATAAAACAACCTAATCAGGCATTTAAATAAGATTTGATGCAATATTAAACGAGAAAGACACTGCTGATCTTGTCTGCCATCATAAGCCAGGGAACATATATTGTTTGAGTTATAGCTCAACGCAAAATTACGAGATCCTTAGTTTAAATGTAGACATTCGAAGTTGGCAGAAAAACCACATAGTATAGTCTAGTATAAGAACACGAAACTATATACATGTTTGGTTTTACTCATGTGTAGCTCTGTGCAATTTTCATACTTTCATTATTACATATAACTTTCCATAATGCTAAATAAAATTAACTTATTGTTAATTGCATGCGTTATTTTATACTGTAATGGTTCAATCACACAAAAATTGTGTTTAAATTAGTCAAATGTTCATCCGAAAAGTCTTTCTCATTGGTTTAACTAAATACGTTCTGTAACATTTTAGTTGTTCTTTGTCAGCCGTGGATTATTCTGTGTGGTAAAGAAAACAGAAGTATTAAAAATGTAATAATGGATGTTGTTCTGAATTAAGAACAAAATTTTATCCAAAACCATTTGACTGATGTTGAAGAGGGTGTTAACGAAAAATGTTAATGGTTTTAAAACATTTTATATTCGTACGCGATACGGTTTGTTTTGCAGACTAAAATTATGGCTACCTTTTACAGTAATGAAAATTAATATCATTCATACTTGCAACGCTCCTCTGGTAATGATCAGGGGAAACCATCCCCAAAACATCACCAAGACAACGCGACCAATACTGTCTCTACCTAGACCATTAATGGATTTTATTTTCTAACATTAAATCTTTGCCTCAGGTAACCAGAAAAAAAAAATATGTGAAAAGAAGAACAAAATTTAGACATTTTCCAAATACAAAAAAAAAAAAATACATCCTACATATTATACTATCATTGTAACCATTAATTGTCATACACAAAATATACCAAAATGTCATTAATTTGTGGCTTTACAAATTTCATATATGTAACAGAAGTAAAAATTACTTCGCTTCAGTAAATACTTCTCTAAGAATTACACTAAAAATTACTTGGCCTCTTTAACAATATCAAAATTTTATATTTAATAACTTGACTCTATGGCCACATATGGACCAACTTCCAAGTAAAAAACAGTAACATAATTCTGGCTAGTACTTAACTGTGGCTTAAACAGCATTTCCGCCCAGGAAAACAATTCTGAAAACTTAGTCTCCTCTCTCTGCATTACATCCATTGCCTCCGAGTCCGAGAGTCTCTCAACCAGAGCCTCCTTCCTTCTCTCTTTCCATGTCCAAAACTCCGTTATTTATTAAAAATAGTAACCAATTACAGTTCAGACACAATTGCATCATTACAACAGTCCTGCGCGCGCCATCTATATACGTGCAGCGCTATCTAAATTTAAGTGGTGCTATCTACAATAGTCAACATGAGTACCAACTTGAGAATCCAAAATCCTTGTCGTCAAGCCTCTTCGATGACGGCATCCCCGATGACGTGAACAAGCAAACAATTCGTTCCTCTGCTCAGTTGCCTGCCGTCCGTCGGAGAACACACCGGCACAGGTCGTCGTCAACACCAGGTAAGGTGTATTTTACCCTCCACGCACAGCAAAACATTCAGATATATACGATAGTTTTCCTTGAAGTAGACGAAGAGCGTCTCATCCTTTTTCTGCAATTATATATTAAAGCCCAAATTTTCAAAAAAACTTTTTTATGCAAGAAACGAAATCCAACTGACATACAGAGATGAAATAAATCTCACTGAAGAACCGTGTCACGGGCTAAGTCAAGACATGTACAAAAAATTTAATGCGGTTTTATACGTGTCTAGAAGTAGAGCGTGACACTGTTCTTCGCTGTCAATTATTTAATTTCTGTTAAACAATTGGATTCCGTTAAGAAAATTTTGCCTTTAATACGCCACTGTACGAAAACTATGAAAGTTAGAAAAGTTTTATAACACGGAAACAATTTCTTAATACAGGTCTAGAAAACAAACCATATCTTGTACAAATATAACAATTACTGAAACATATAATTTTTTTAGGAACCCCCCTCTTCTTTTTAAATAGATTAATTTCACAACTATTTCTATACTGGATTTTATGGATTCTTAATGATAATATATTGAAGGAAACAAGACTGATATTATAAAACGGTAAACCTGTTGTATGACCTAGTGCATATTGAACGATAATTTCATCAGAGAATTTTACCGACCTTGTAGCTGTAATTCATGCTAATACTAGCCAATGTATACATTTAAAGAGTAACAAATTTCAGCACTAACATCTTTCTTGACCTATTTATTCAAAAAATATAATTAGAGCACAATTATGTATTTTATTTGAACAAAATGACCATTTCTGTTAATATGGCAAATATGTACTTCAAATTTCGGATAAGGTTCCATTATTTGAATATTTTCTAGAGCTTCATGCTATAACTGGGCGTTGAAAGATAATTTTTTACTTCCCCAGTTATGATATTATAACTTAGTTTTCAAATGGGAGACGGACAACAATATACATAATTTAAGTGTTTAAATATTTCGTAAAACATTAATTTTTCGATGTCGAAATTGTCACTCTGGAAGTCATAAACTTCGGCAATATTCGGTAAGGATTCGTTTGTCCTATTAGAATTGCGAGAATCTGACACAAACCACCAACTTAATTGCTAAATAATACAGATTTAATCGAGCCAGAAGTTGAAAAATCTGCATTCCAGCTGATACTTTATTAATTTGCAAATTCTCGGAGCTTGCTGAACAAGAACACATGTTGATGCCAGTGACCACTTAGCAGCGCTTGTGTTCAATTACGAATCAAGTGGAAAACGAATTTATTGCCAACCAAGAAAACTTAGAGGTGTCTTTTTAATGTTCATCACAATCGTGCTTAAGCAGGAGATTCGTCTTCTGCGTAGACGCCAACCCGTACGAATGTTTAAATAATTCTGTTAAATTTCGCGGCATGTTTAAGAGCTAATTGTTACTTCAGAACTGCATGCGAGCTGTTCATGTGTGCAAGTTACTTTAGTCTGTTCGCTGTAAACACAGTTAAGGCTTTCTGTGTGGTTTTATTCAGCCCACTAACAGTTTCTGCTTTTTCAGTACATACGGCTAAGAGGCATTGTGCATACTTTCACTGCTGTCATAAATTAGTGTCTGAAACAGAAATAAAACATGTTTGCTGTTATTACTTGTGAAATTGTCTTTAAATAACCTACATCCAAAATAATTGGCAAACAATGTAATCATATGCCGCTCTTCACACATATTTTCAGTGTCCTGTATAGTTGTCATGACAAAGCGTTGTTGTCCCAATCTCAAATTTTCCTTCTCTGTGATCTTAACCGGCTCTCGTCAGGCAAAATTTCAAGTTGGCATGCATTGTAACTTGATGCTCCCTCTGCATCCAACTCCTACGCACAGTGTACTAGAACTGTTCCAAGCGGCGAGCATTCCGTCTAAGGACAACGAAATAATCACTATGTGACGGGTGCGTGGCGTTATACTGGTCAGAAAACACGCGTCTTTCCACAGCGATAAGAGTTCGTTTCCCGGAGTGGTGTTCCAGATTTACGTATGTAGTACATGAAGCAGAGTTTGCTGTTGGACTGAATATTTCTGGGAGCTTCTACTTTTTACATCGCGGAATCATACTCAATTTATATCACCAAGTACTAATCCACAGCAAAGCACGATATGTCGCTATTTAGCGAACCTGAAGAACGAAAAAGAAGCGAGGCCGAAGTATAGAGCTCTGGTATTTTTTTTATGGGAAGCATGCTGTAAAAGGTAAACATTCCCAGGTCTCAAATAGAGGGGTCCGGTGGTTTCCCTCGCAAAAGTCAGTGTTATGTGCAAGTAGTGATCATTTAATGACTTCCCTAAGTAGAAAACTGAATAGTCCTATACCCCTTTAAGAAATCGTAATATTTGGAAATAACTTTGTTTTAAAAGGTGAGGAGGTAAGCCTCCTTGTATCCGCCATTCGGCCGAAGAGTTGACTCGGTTTAATATGAACCTCGAGCCCCTTCACAGATTGTAGTCCCTCCCCTAGCCAGATGCCAAAATACCGAACCCTAGCTAGCAGAGGACACAGGCTGGAAGCATGATGAAACATCTCAACTCACAGCGCACAAGACCGAACATGTCGTCTGTCAAAAAGGCGTAACCCTCTTTTAAATACACACGACAGGCATCCCCTAGAATGTGTTGTTACATACAAAACTGCACTGCATACACGATACTCTCATCAAAGTTATATATGGTTATCAAGATCTTTGGTGCTAAAAGGTAACGGATAGAATTTGTTCACAGTACGTTTCAGGATTCCCAATCACGTACAGACAGCGATAGTCCTGAAAAGGCCATCACCACCTTGATATCTTTGTTCAATGAAGCCCATATTCTAGTTCAGTGCCGTCTTCCTTGATCACTACAGTAACTGGCTTGATGTTTCTGTGAACTACAAGTCACTTAGAACGTTGCTGTAGGTGTTTTAAGTAGTCATGAGAGCACATGTTCCAAAAGTGCTGGACTTGACACTGAAGGTGCTGCCATGTGGACAGTAAGCCAAGTCTTTCTTGGGAGATATCAGGTTCTGGGATTGCAGTAATTGGACGCCCAATGAAGAAGTTACCAGGAATTAGAGGCTGACAATAATTAGGGTAGTTGTAAACTGGAGTCAAGGTCGTGAATTCAAACATCCCTCAATTTGTGTAATCAGTGTAGAGTGTTCCAGTGTTAGGGTAGAATTTCCCATCACATATCTCAATTGATAGTGCATTGACTTCACTGCAGCCTCCTACAGCTCTCCGAAATGAGGTGATCGTGTTCGAATAAAGTTCCACTGTAAGCCCTTTACTGCACAGAATGGGATGACAGACTTATGATGGTGTTGTGGTGAACAACACATGAATCTCTCCTAGCATCCTTTAAGCTCTAGCAACGTTAGTTGTCCAAATAGAGTGCTCTCTACGTGGAATGAATTTCCTCAGAGCTGCGATGAATGCATCATTTGTCATTTCAGAGACTGCCTCGAAATGAACAGCTCTTGTAGCAAGGCATACAAATAGATTGTCATATAATTTGTGATTCAACTTCTGCGAAGCCCTGCTCTTATGTAGAGTGGTCCAGCATGATAAACTCCACACTTAAGGAATAGCCCTGAATGAGTCACGCTTTCAGATAGAAGCTTGTCGATTACTAAGTTTGCTGTCCTGGAACCAAGCTTCTGGCAGGTAACATAGTTGTGTAGAACTTGGCAAACAACTCATTTGGCATTGACAATTCGGTATAAAAATCGTGGTGACGAAATGAGGAACTGACTTCCTGCATGCAGCAAGGGACGGTGATCATGCTCTATTATTAGTTTTGTGAGGTGACTCTTCGGCGGTAGTATAATTTGAGGTTTCTGGTCCTCTTGAGAGCTGAGATTTGTGCATACTACGACGTACACATAGCAGCCCTTCGCTACATAGAAATGGGTATATTATGACCTTAGTTTATTTTATTTTTTTATTGTCTGACCTGCCCTCAAAATTCTGACTTCAAATGCATATTCCTTGGCCTGTTGCAGTTTTGTGCATCTTTGAAGGGCTTCCTGTAGCATGGCTGGTTGAAGAAGACCATTCATTCTTTCCATAGGATCAACATGCGAATTCCATGCAAATCTTAGAAAAAAATTCTAGCACTCGCTGCAGTTTCATCAGAGCTGAGAATTTTCCAGGAACCTCATTCTGATAGGGAATGGTTACAAAACTTTTGACTTCTCTCTTCACTTGCGGGATACCGGCCATCGAATCTGGCACTGATATTGGACATTCTCCGAGATGCTGTAATAACCATAATGGGCCATTCCACCATTTGTTTTTTTTTTGTTACGATGCTCTTTGGGTTAGAACTTTGCGAAAATATGTCAACTGAGTTGTTCATCGACGAGACATATTTTCAGCTTGAGACAGCAGTTAGGTATTATATTTCAGCCACATGGTTACCAACGAAGGTCTTCCATTTGTCGGGAGAGTTGGAGGTCCATGTCAGTACTGCCACTGACTCAGTTGACCAACCTTCCAAACAGGAGGGCTGCGCAAAGCTCAAGGCTAGGAAGCGATACCTTCCTCAAGGGCGTACCCTTATAATTCGAAAATAGAAAACTTACAGCTACGCAGTGCCGGCTACTAGAATGCAGATAGGCTACGCACATGCCCCATATATCCATTCTGAAGCATAAGCGAAGCAGTGAAACAAAATTTCTTGACATGCATTCCTGTCGACTGTGATATATAGTGTTTTCCATTGGCATTGTTGCTGTGTTGGAAGTTCTTGATCTCAATCAAATTCATCTTGCCGAAGTTTCTGGAGAATTATTCTGCCAGAAGTGATAATGGGACTAATAAAAACCTAGTGAATCAAAGGTTGACATAACTGCAGCTAACCCATAGAGTTCTAGTGTTTTGACACCATAATTTCTGTCCAAACTAGGAGGAAACGTAGTCTCTTGCCAGGTTTGGGGGAATCACCTCTAGGAGTGCATGATGGTTGGAAGACAGCTTACGTTGCTGGAAACCACCATTCTTAAGTAGGTGTATTAACTGATCTTGCATTTTAAGAGCCTCTTTAATTGTGTCGACAACTGACATGAAGTTATAAACATTAAATTCTCATTTTAGTATTTCAGCTGCGTTTAGGTATTTATTTGCTTCATAATTTTCTAACTGATTATAACACTTTGTTGCAAGGAATGTTGCAGGTGCTGTGCCATGTGTTACCATTATGAGGCAAAAATCCTGCACAGGTTAATAAATGAGATCTCATATGATAAGAAAAAACGTTCAGATAGCCGACATTTTGAAGGTAATGAAAATAATAATTGCAGTACACGAAAGTCAAGTCAGTTTACTAAGTAGTTTTTGTACCAAGTTTTACAAAATACGAAATATATTTCCTAACCTACGTCGTGTTATGCCAAAAATATAAAGTTCTCGCCAACTGGAATATTCAAACAAAGCATAAATCAAAAAATTAGGATTGTGTCATCTTTCTAAGTACTTGTGTACCGAGATTTAAGCAATTCTAAAATATTGTTCCTTAAATATCTTGGAAAATGAAAATATGTTTTAATAGCCGCCAATTTGAAAATAAGCATTTGCCATTAAATGCAAGTAAAATCAGGTTACTAATTATTTTATTTGTAAAAAGTTCGATAAAATTCGGTCAATGGGTAAAAGGTATTTAGGAACGTACCGACACACCAAAACGCAGGTGCGCGCGCACACACACACACACACACGCACGCGCGCGCTCATATACACACGCACAATAAGGTAGTTTTTTAAGCCAACAGTAATCTAAAATATTTTTATGTCTACATAAATCTGTGTGTTGAATAATAGGTCCTTAACTTTTTTTAATGTGACGTCTATCATTGGATTTCTCTCGTCTAGACATATGCCTCCCAGCTAGGTGTTCCCGGTGGTGTACGACCACGGATTTTCGCGTGAGGAAATCGTGCCGGACAATGTTGCTGGTCGACGCTGCTCTATACACACATGTCACCCCACACCAGCGCCAAAGACCTATGTGTTAAGTTCTGACCACGGTCTAAGAGGTAGAGGTCTTGACACTGCGTATGCTCTCCAGCAAGTGGAAGTGACCCTTTCGTGTCGCCGAGCGCTAGTAGTAATTTGGTGGAAGATTTGTCTTGTTTACATCTCGCGTTTTAACATTTTTGCAATTATTTACATAAAATAATGTTAATAAGGTAAGCTGATATAGTATATACATGTTCCGTATCCATAAACACATAAGCATGTGTGGAACTGTTTATAAAAGTAGTCTGAAGAAATATATTGTGTATTATTATTTTAGTGAACACATTCGTACAAAAACTATAATTTCGTGCCCTACAAAATTTTAGAATCGTTGCAATGTGCATCTACATCTAAAATATTTAGAAACTAAATTTTACTGTTGTAAAAAAGTGTTCCAATACAAATTTATGTTCCCATTTTTTTCTTTGATGTAATACTCGCAATTCCGGTAACAACTTCACATTTTAAGCTAAGCCAAATATAAAAACAAGTCGAATCTTCCACCAAATTACTACTAGCGCTCGGCGACAAGAAGGGAGTCACATTTCATTCCTCAGTGCTAAGACCTCTACCTTCATAGACTGTGGTACTGAACAAAATAGGTTCACGTTCACATTTCATATTAGTATCAAGTGTATTTCTCCTCTTTACGACCCTTTTAATTTAGGTAACATATGTTTTATTCTACCTTATTTGTAAATTATTTTTGACACATTTAAATGTGTAATTTTGTACACATTTTGTGCCAGATAATAAATTTACAGCTCTTCAGTATGAAAGCAGTAAATTAAATATTATATTTGTATAAATACTGACAGTTATGTTGTACCTGTGAATGAATAGATGAAACTAAATGAAACATGAAGACGAACCGTTTGTTTTTAATTTATATTGTTCCTTTGTTTCAGATATTGGCGATCGTTGTCAAACTTAGTAGCATCCCTTTTGAATTCCATACAGTCGATTGCTTCTCTCTTGTTGCTGTTGTTCCTCTTCATTGTAATATTTGCGTTACTCGGAATGCAAGTATTTGGCGGTAAATTCGACTTTGACAGCACGCAGGATAAAACACGTAGCAACTTCGACAGTTTCTGGCAGAGTCTCTTGACAGTATTTCAGGTAAGTGAATGCATACATACATAATCCATATACATGTGAGTGCTTTTATTACATGTTGCGAATTTGAATGAATAGCAAAAATTTTCGAACAAGTTATGTTTTTCTTTTTCTTTTGGAAAGAATCATTATGAAGTCAGTCTGATAGATGCATGTATTAACAGATAACCAGTGGGAAGTACATTTACAGTAAATTTTGTAAAAAAAAAATATATATATTTTAAAGATTTCAATGTTATCTTTATTATTAAAATGTTTTGTATAAAAATTTAAACTTTAAACGTATGAAACTATATATATATATATATATATATATATATATATATATATAAAACATGTGTCGGTCCACCTGTGCATTCAAATTCGTCTATTCACCCAAGTTTAATTTCGATGTGCCTGCTATATAGTAAAATTATATTTTTAAAAATAATTTTGCTATGTAAATTAAATTATTAGTTACAGAAAATGTTCCAAATATTTTTTTATCGGGAAATATTTTCTTTTAAAGTAAAATACATTTATTTTTGTTTAATTTTATGGAATATTAGTAGTTTGAAAATAAAGAGTATGGTATAACCTATAATTTTGTCACTTTTTTCCGTTGGAGTTGTGGCCTTGAGCACTCTGATACTACTGCATTTGTACATTTTGTACACATACTACCTGCGGAGTGAGGTCACAATTTAGAATATTTGATTTGCATTTTGGTAGTACATACGCAAGGTCAGTAGAGGTGAGGTTGGCTGAAAGGCCGGCTGAGCGCTGAGTGGCTGCCTGCTCGTGATGTAGCTCACAGCCCTCGCCTCGCTCTAGCACGACGCGCGACATATGGAGCGAATACACGAGAAAACCCAACTCGCCAGTACGACTAAATATAAGTTTATGGGGTAAATTATCGACAGCAAAGTTTTAATTTATGTGGCGTAATTCTATAGCAGTAAAAATAATAACTACAGTGGCTTTTACAGCATTTTGAGGTTATTATCGAAACACCAAAACACCATATATATATATATATATATATATATATATATATATATATATATAATATATATACACACTTACACACATATATCCCACAGTTTTCCACGTTAAATGCTGTGAACAAATAAAATACTGCTATAAACATAAGCAAATTGTTTGAGCACTGTTGGTGTTTTTCCGCTAACTACGCAGAGCATAATGTAAGATAAGAGTATTTGTTCGAATGATGCATTAAAACTGTTGCACGGTATCATGCATCACTAGACTCTGTGCCATTTGCCATTTGTTTCATATATATATATATATATATATATGTATATATATATATATATATATATATATAATATTGTTGAGGTTTGAACCAGTTCTACAGAAAGTATTTTAGTCAAACATCCTGTTAAAAATTTTGTCATTATATGAATACAATTATATTTATAAGACTTGTCTGAAATGTGAACAAGTTTTAGCATGATTTACTGTCACTTTACAATTGGCACATACTCTTCCCATGCTTAATACTATCCAATTATTGTCCAATTCCTTTCCACTTAAAAAGTTTGTATCATATGTAGCTAGCAAAAGCATTAGAATGTGGGGCTTTAATAATGTAATAACCATAAATTGTAAAGGTTTCTCTCAGTTTCAACCTAAATGAGCTTCCTGCAAGAATTAGTTTTAAAGCATTGTGTAGTGCATTATGTCTTAAGCACTTACTAACAACGGACGGTGTCATACATTGTTAATTTTTTGTGTTTTCAATTTAAAATTGTAAGGGATAGGAAAAAATTAAATATGATAAACATACTACTACTCGGTAACATACGAGATTTGCTTACATACTTACACAGCAATGGAATTTTGCTTAAATATACATAGCGTGATTTCTGAACTTTTTAGATACTTTTGTTTGAACTGAATGTACGTATTTACGGCCAGAATAATCATGCCTACGGATACCCGATTATGGCAATGCTTCCTTGTTTCTAATTTTTTTAGCGATATTATTTTTTACGCCTAAACGTGAGCAGATATCAAAAATATATCTAGCAGTGAAGTTTAAAATCGTGTTCTCCATGTTGGCTGATTTTTTCGCAAGGTAGTAAATAGTATGGGTTAAGCTAATTATGTAAGTAACGAAATTTGGTTATTTGGCTTTTTAGGTGAAACCATATAATTTCTTGTTTTGAAAGAAAAAAATACCTATCTAGCCAAAAATAACTTTAAACAAAACTGCCAAACTGAATTTTATATCTGATCTCGCATAAAATTAAAAAATAATATCGCAAAAACAGTAGGAACAAGAGAGTGTGGCCTTAAAAAGAGAACTATATTCCTCTAACAATCAATATTAGTGACTGCCGTTGATTTTAAAATAAGAAATGCTATCAACTGTATTTCAGCAATAAAATTGTTGCAAAGACTTAATTATCACGTGTTTCATATTAAGTTAGTGGTACTAGGTGGGATTATTTGCGTAGCACACTGCTCTCATTTTACTAGTAATGTTAATTGTATAATTTACTGGGTTCTAAAATTTCCAGAAAAATTGGTGAAACGAAAAATTGGAAAAAATGCTTTAAAATCATTGTAAAATTATACTAAACCTGTGGTGTGGCTAAATAATGTATCGTAACTTACGTAAGGTCAATAAAATAAGGAGAGAAGCGGAGAATTGGCTTCTCTGATACATTCTGAACATTTATTTACTAGCAAGGTTTAGGAATGTGGAACGAAGGCAAACAAGAGAATTTTATAGTTTTAAGATAAGGGAAACTACAGAAGCATCATATTACTGTAATGTTATTAACAGTAATCAGGAATACACACTCACACCGCATCATAAGACGTAACTGAAAACCTGGCAAACAGAAGTAGTTAAATTTCACATGTCAGTTATATCATGTCTGAAAAAAACTACTACTTCCCTACAAACATTTTTTTACTTCTCCCGAGCAGAGAGTACATACGAAAAGAAAATCGTGGGCAAGAAGCGGTGATAAGGAGACTGAGTGGAGAACTGTTATATTAATTTTGAAAGTTTTTTTTTTTTTTAAGTGCTGACTAAATTCTACATTAAATTTAATTTTGTAATTTTTATAAAAATATTTATTTTTAATTTACTAATGTAATCTTTTTGGAACTTGTAACATAGCATTTTGTGCAATGTTACAGATGAGTTTAATTTCATTAATTTGTCAATTAACCTAGGTATTTACTATTCTATGACCATAGTTACCACGTGCCAGGAAGAATGTAAGTTTTAATCATCTATGTATTGAATGTATAAGGTACTGTGTTGTTGAAACTTGAATGACTTCTACAGCTTTTATATCTATGCTAGAAAAATTTTGTTTTGTATCACGGATTACAACCTGATCTAATCATATTGGCGATCAAACCCGGGGTTAGCTACGAGGAAAGTACTAATTGGAATGGGTGTTGCTACGTTAAAACAAGAGAAGTAGTTTTGCTGAAGAACGATTTAGAAAATTTTATGGAAAATAAGAACGATCCCGTCCATGATGCCGAACAGACGTGTAGTCAAGAAGACCTGAGGATTTCTTCGACGAGACGCAAAATTGTTCCTACGCGTCGTCAGAAAGGTCTCACTTTACTTCTACGACTAATACCAGGAGAATTTCATTGGAAATTATACACGATGTCAACGCCGAAGAAAGATATTCAAGGGAATTATAAAGAAGAGCCCGTGGATCAGGCCATTCCATAGTCCACTTAGTGTTCGTTGCTGTCCAGGTCTCCGAAGGCTACAGTTCGACGGGTCCACCATTCAATGAACGAGGGAAATGAGAGCTTCATCTGAGAGCGAAGAGGTCGCGATCGTCTTACTAGCACCAAGAGTACGTGGTCGCCACCCAAGGACGAGAAGGATGATCCAAGGCAACTGTACCGACCTGCTACAAGACATCCTCGCTAAGACCCACCCAAACTACGCCGTCGTGCCAAGTTCCCGAAAATTTAGTTGATTAGGCAGAACAGATTTAAAAATTCTTCTTATATCTTTACGGGTGTAATTCACTTCAAAATGAGCAAAACCTAAGATCTACCTGAGATTTCCAAACCTGAACTAGCAAAGAGTTTAAAGAAGTTTGTAAGTTGTTCCGGGAACAAACAGGAAAATGGAAACATCTAGAACACAGAAAATCACGTAGAACCAGGGTTTGTAAGTTAATTGATGGTCAGGTTCGTACCCGAGTTAATCACCTTGGTCACGGTAGAAACACATCATTTTGAAATTCCATACACTATCATAATTTCTGCTTATTATATTATCTAGTTGCCTGAATTGTCTGCAGAAGTCATAATTTTTCCTATTGTGTAAATTCTGTTTAAATATATTTCTTATGACTTCTACAGGCGTTTGGTTTCCATTTGGTCAGTAGCTCTAGTAATAGCGATATTGGTTGGTTTTTCCTAGTTTGTCTCATCCTTTATTAAAGTGAAAGAAAAAATTTACGATACATTTTTCTTTACACACTTCACTCTGTTTCTTTGAAATTTATAAAAATTTAAATGAAATTTTTATTTTACATTAATATTATTAACTTACCAAAACAGAGACTAGTTCTTTGCCGAAATACATTAAAGTTTTACTTTTTTTGCAACCACTGTTAAGGTTTAAGGATCATATTTTTAATTTGAATTGTAAAAACACACGAAATTTCAAGAAGCTTCTACTTAGCTTATCAATTGTGTGTATTGTACAACATAACTTTCTGTATAACTGCTCTTGCTTATTAATTTTTACATGGCACATTGGAAAACGTACTGATTAAAAAATAGTTATATAACACTTGGAGAAAAGTTTTCATTTTATTTCTGTAAGAACAATGGCAGCATTTGTGTTCCAAGCTACCAGTATTTTTAATTTTAACATCAATATCACTAGAAAAAAAAGCCACATTTTTTACAATACGTGCATGTACAGCAGAGTTATGTTTGTTCAGAAGTCAATAATTGTGTGTATTTGAGCAATCTCTTTATGTAAACGTTCATATCGTTGAATTGTGCATATTCTTAACTACAGCTTTAATGTATTAATTTATATTACCAATCCAACAAATAGGATCGATGTGAAATTTTTTAAAAAATAACTACGACCTTAGAATGCAATTTAGCGGTTGTGAGTATAACTGCTCGAAATACGCGTTAAATGTGTATGCTCGTAAATATCTAGGGCCTATCGATACCAATAGTTTTAAAATCAGTTATGTTTCACGCTTCACAGATCAGTAAAATTTTATCCGAAGACAGTCAGTTTTAAGTAGAACTATACCTTCGGATAAAATTTATATAAGTTTGTACCCATCGGATAAAACTTTAGTGTTTTTAAGAAGTACGTTAAATTTGTGTGATAAAGGCAACTAGAAATATTAATTACCAAATTAAATAAACCGTGCAATAATGACGTGAATTAACCAGAGGTATTTGTAAAAAACGAGGAAACTTTGTGAAATTATATCAACACATGTATAAGTACATTTACATGTGAATACGTATAAACACATGCAGATAGCATTCATTTTTACAATAACGTGGGTGTTCGTAATTTAACTGCTGCAGTAATGGATTACACTCAAATTGTAAATATAATAGAGGAAAAAAATAAAAGAGTACATTTTACGTTTCATTGTAATAGTAACTTGAAACTTTTGCCATACATAATTAGTAGTAATATGTATATTATTTTTACGAAGTTTAAGTATATTTTTCATTGAATATACTTGCAAGAATAAAATTCATTAACTTACACTAAAATATAAGTTTGTGTAAAATCACAAAGTTATATTTTACAGTATTAGTGCAGCAAGAATGCCAGTGATGTCTTGAATGCATTAGCAAGTACAGTTATATGGTTACTACTTTAAAATAAAACAATCACTTTGCTAAGTCTGTAAGGGAAAATATGTTTTATCTTATGGAAGCTCTCCAACGATTACAAATCTTTAAAAATATAAGCAAATGTGAGGGTTCCTTACTTCTTTAAAAATTAATAAATATAACCGCTATACTACTTGACTTAGTTATTAAGAGAAAATGAAAGAAAACCCAATGCAAACATGTGGTTTTATAAGCAGGGTTTGAGATCTTTTGAAGTGACACATGGAAAAAAAATATGTTTGGGGATTTGACAGTCTATTCATTCTTACGCGCATCATTCGGAAATCGGAGATAAGTTACCGAACTGCGAGCACAATATCAAAACCCTACACTACTAGTGCGGACGGGAACAAAGCCATATCAGAGGCGCGGCAGGACTAACTCGGAGGGCTGTGAGCTACGTCACGCCCGCGCCCCTCGCCAATCAGTCCTCTCATCGATATGGTCCTTCTTGTGCCAACCTACCCTCAACAGACCTTGGTACATATGTACTATAATTGGCGAGCGTGACTGCGGTGAACTCGCCGTGAGCATGATGCATCAAACATCTGTCTAAAACCACTGTTAATTCAATATACCGCTGCGATTTCGCTGGAAGAGTAATTTGCAACAAAATTACCTGACTAATACACTGCTGCTTTACCGCGGTAGGTAACAACTGTCGTGGCGAGAATGCTGCTATCTCTGTTATCGCTGTATGATTAGGGAGGATCCGGCGTGATGTCGCTTAAGTGACACACCCCTACATCTAAATAAAACCGACATCAACCACGTGAAAAATTGTCCCGTGTACCTCGTAGCGGTATGTATCAAAATCTCGGTGGTTTACACCAAAGCCTGAAACTCGCCATGTCTGATAATTGTTTTTGTGTGTATGTTTGTCTAGTTCTGTATAACTAAAACACATCGCTTGAAAATTTTAAATACTTTTAACAGGAACTGTTTGGATTGCTTCATTGAATCTTGTGCGGAGGAAGCAGTGTTATGAACAGGTACATGCGATCCTTCACGTACCACCACAAATAAGTCCAAGAGAGCTACCGTAAGAAAGTGCACATGCTCTGTTATGGAATCATTATGACCTATTCATAGGGCTAGGAAAAATTCGCGAGGTCAATGACCTGCAAGCTAGAATCCAATGTCCTACACATACTCAAAACACGTACATTTGTTCATGGTCTACTGTCTGAATGAGTAGCAGGTAATGTAAGTACAAATGGTAGGGGTTCGGTATACACAGGATAATTGATTCTAGCTTGTTGGTCGTTGAACTCGCAAAATATTCCTAGCCCTACCTATCCAACACCCAGGGAATTTTTCATTCTGAATTATCTGGAACGTTGACGCTGATTGACCTGTGGCAGCAGGAACAGTTCAAACATATTCAAGTAAACATCTCCAAATACGGTTCTCTCTGCGGAGATAAAGATTTCTAATACAACTTTGTGCATTACGCACATTAAAAATTTGAACTTCGTCGTAGCACATGTCCGCTAATTGTTGGAGGCGCGAATCTGAATCTTATGGCAGTTAGCACGGCCGAATATGGGGAAGATTGCTTCAGCTGTAAACAAGGCATATTTTTACGTAGTCCTTGTCATCTACAGTAGATAGCTTTTGTTCGTTATAGCGCAAGCACCCTTTTTGTGCCACAAAATTTTATTCATTCCAACAACAGAAAAATATGTATTTAATCCCTTTACGGTTAAATTATTTCCTTATATTTTAGTCAGTCCCTAGGCAGCAGATTTTCTTCAAAGATTTTCTGTCCAAGAATAGTAAAAAGATTTTAAAAAAAAGTTATGCGGATTTTTAAATTTATTTTAACAGAAAATGATTTATGGTAATATTTCATATTTTAACAGATTTCTTACCAAGAAATATTAACTCATTTGGTTACCAAGAAAAATTTTCTCAACAAATCCTCTTACCAATAAACATTAAACCAAAAAAATAACTTTTTTAAAATAATGAAAAAAAATATTAGTTATCAGCAACATAATCTGAAAATTTACGTACAAAACTATTTATCCAATAAAGTCTATTTTGAAAATTTTCAGTTTATCTTGAAATTTTTCTATAAATTCTTCACACAGTTTTTGATTTTTAGAAATCCGCCTCCAACTAACCCTATTTTGGAACTTGTCTATTAATTGTACACTGAATGATTGACAGAAATATTAATCCAATCAACCCAGTCATGGTATTTTACTATATTTTTTTTTCATATGATTTTTGATCAGCCGAAACCGCTCTAAATCCACTCTGTCTTAAAAGTTGTATATATATTCTTCTGAAAATTAGTAGAATTCGTACGGTAGAAAATATTCGCAATCAATTGGTTTTTTCCTCTTAACATAATCAACAGTCGTATTTCTTATTTTATATAAAAATAAATTAATAATATATGCAATATCTAAGTTTTGAAAAATATTTTAAAGTAGTGATTATTAATAACGTTAGATACACTATCACGTATAATTTTTTCTTTTAATGTGCTCTCCATTTTTTCTCACAGCTTTTTTGTTTTTATTTATTAAGAAAAAATATATATTTTAAAAGTAACACCCTTTATTTAAGTATAATTTATTATTTTTGATAAAAAATTATGTTTTAAATAATTAACACTTGTTCTTTAATTATAATTAATTTTTCAATCAAAACTTTTTTTTAGAAAACGAACACCTTTTTTTAAATTATGGTTTATTTTTTAATTAATTAATTTTTATTTTTTAAACAAATTATCCTTTTTGGTTTTTATTTTAAAATTATTAAAAATTAGAAACTTTAAATAATAATATTAAAATACAACAATTTTTTTATACGCCTAATTTTTTTTATACAGAGACAAAAATCTCTAGAATAAAACCTTCACGAGAAAAAGAAATTAATACAAATTTTGCTACATCCATTACTAAGCGAGCCTATTTGTTAGTCATATAAGAAGTAAACAACACAAAATTTACTCAGATTATTTGGTGGGAGATTATGAAGCATATGAGCCCATTTTTGAAGCAGAAGTGTTATGTTATTTAAAAGAAAATTATGAAAATGAAGATTATACTGTTAACGAACCAGAGTCCTTACTAAATATAGCTACAAAAGAAATAGTAAAATGTGAAACACAAGCTTATTATTTAAAAATAAATTTTTACCGAAAAACATGACAAGAACACATTCAGAATATTTATTACAAGCTTTTTGAAATTGTAATTTTAGAAAATATACACAAGAACATTTTATAAAATTTAAATTATTTTATTCATTAGGTTATCAAAGTCTGTTCTAAGTTTTAAAATTAACAGGTGTTTCAATCATTTCACACCACGCTAAATCTAATAAAAAAGTAAAAGAAATATCACAGAAAAAACAAGATGTTTATTTAAATAATGGCGGATCCATAAATATAAAATCTGCAAAAAAAATCCGATTGAGAAACATTAAAAAGTTAATTAAAATAATTCGCAATCCTAAAACTTAATTATTTTAAAAATTCAACTATTTTAAATGTCAATTATAAAATTCAAATTAAACAATATTTCTAATAATAACAATAATAAAATTGGGAGCGATATAGTTTATTGGAGTATAAAATTACCTGTTCAATTTTATTTACATGGTCATTATTACACCCGACCTGGTAATAATTTATTATTAAATATTTAGAGAGGTAAAATTTCAGTACATAAAGATGATGTAGCAGCATTAAGTCATGATATTGATTATCACGGAAATAAAAATATTGACGTTAGACATACAGTTGATAAGATATTACAAAATAAAAATAATAAAGTGTTTAATATATGTAATAATTTATAAGATAAAATGTAATGTTGTTTAGTTTCAAAAACAATGAATGTGAAGCGAAATCTAGATTTAGGTATC